>PVKV010006189.1:41648-107640 GCA_004027835.1 Alouatta palliata
ATATTATCCAGGAGAACTTCCCAAGCCTAGCAAGGCAGTCCAAATTTCAAATTCAAGAAATACAGAGAACTCCACAAAGATATTCCTCAAGAAGAGCAACCCCAAGGCACATAATTGTCAGATTCACCAGGGTCGAAATGAAGGAAAAAATGCTAAGGGCAGCCAGAGAGAAAGGTCAGGTCACCCACAGAGGGAAGCCCATCCAACTCACAGTGGATCTCTTGGCAGAAACCCTACAAGCCAGAAGAGAGTGGGGGCCAATATTCGACATCCTTAAAGAAAAGAACTTTTAATCTAGAATCTCATATCCAGCCAAACTAAGCTTCATAAGTGAAGGAGAAATAAAATCCTTTATGGACAAGCAATTATTGAGAGATATTGTCACCACCAGACCTGCCCTACAAGAGGTCCTGAAAGAAACACTAAGCATGGAAAGGAACAAGTACCAGTCACTGCAAAAGCAAACCAGTTGGCAAAGACCAAAAAATGCAATGAAGAAAATGAGTCAACTAATGAGAAAGAAAACCAGCCAGTAACACAATGGCAGGATCAAATTCACACATAACAATATCAACATTGAATGTAAATGACCTAAATGCCCCAATCAAAAGACACAGACCAGCAAAAAAATTTTTGCAATCTGCCCATCTGACAAAGGGCTAATATCCAGAATCTACAAAGAACTAAAACAGATATACAAGAAAAAAATGAACAACCCTATTCAAAAGTGGGCAAAGAATTTGAACAGACATTTTTCAAAAGAGGACATATATGAGGCCAACAAACATGAAAAAATGCTCATCATCACTGGTCTTTAGAGAACTGCAAATCAAAACCACACTGAGATATCATCTCACGCCAGTTAGAATGGCGATCGTTAAAAAATCTGGAGACAACAGATGCTGGAGAGGATGCTGAGAAATAGGAACACTCTTACACAGCTGGTGGGACTGTAAATTAGTTCAACCATTGTGGAAGACAGTGTGGTGATTTCTCAAGGATCCAGAAATAGAAATTCCATTTGACCCAGCAATCCCACTATTGGGTATATACCCAAAGAACTATAAATTGTTCTACTATAAAGATACATGCATACATATGTTCATTGCAGCCCTGTGTACAGCAGCAAAGACCTGGAACCAACCCAAATGCCCATCAATGATAGACTGGACAAAGAAAATGTGGTACATATACACCATGAAATACTACACAGCCACAAAAAATGATGAGTTCATGTCCTTGGATGAATCTGGAAACCATCATTTTCAGCAAACTGACCCAAGAACAGAAAACCAAGCACCATATGTTCTCACTCATAGGTGGGTGTTGAACAACAACAACACATGGACTCAGGGAGAGGAACATCACACACAGGGGACAGTTGTGGGGGGTAGGGGAGAGACAATGGGTGGTGGGGAGGGTGGGGAGGATTAACATGGGGAGAAATGCCAGATATATATAGTATGCACCTAAAGTAAAATAAATAATTTTTAAAAATTGTCAGATGAACAGTTTATTATTTTATAGAGATAACAAAAATGCTGAACACCCTGCAATATACAGCACAATTGTACACAATAAAGATATTTTTCTACCACTGAAATTATTTTAACAAAGAGAATTTTATATAAAAATTAGTTAAACAGGTGTAGGAGGACTTAGAGGACTATACAGGCTAAAAAGGGATACTGAAGTACTGCAGAAATCATTCCTGTAGAGTGTGACTCCCACCTGTAGCGCTGGAGAAACAAAGGGAAAGAATTCTGGTAATTAGAATATAAATTTAGAGGTAGATCCTCATGGAAGTCACACACTAAAGAAGAGAAACTGCCCAGCTGGTGCTGGGGTGCAGGAGCTCAGAAAAGGAGCTGGACTCAAGCATCTGAGAAGGGGAATCTTCTGTCTGTTGCTGATACTACCAGGAAAGCCCAATAAGGCTGGTTCTGTGAGAGCTGGAAACTGGAACAAACTGCTGCCTGGGTGAAGTGCCTATTGTCCAGGTGATGCATATGGGAAGATGTCCCTTTCACTTGTATTCTAAGCACTCTAGTGCCTTCTGTTGGTAGAACCTTGCAGAAGACCACTAGCAAAGGAAACTTGTAATTTGAAGCCTCCAAGTCCCAGAATCATCTAATTTTATTTGGAATGGCAACTCGGAAGCTCAGGGACAGTTGTTTTATAACTAACATTTTTATTCTTTCTATCATGTCAACTATCCAGACTATAGACTCTTTCTCATTTCTGCTGTTTTCTTTAAAAATCACTGATCCTCAGGCCAGGCGCAGTGGCTTATGCCTGTAATCCCAGCACTTTGGGAGGCCGAGGTGTGTGGATCATGAGGTCAGGAGATGAAGACCATACTGGCCAACATGGTGAAATCCTGTCTCTACTAAAAATACAAAAAATTAGCTGGCCATTGTGCAGCTAATTTTTTGTATTTTTAGTAGAGACGGGGTTGGCAGGCACCTGTAGTCCCAGCTACTCGGGAGGCTGAGGCAGGAGAATCACTTGAACCAGGGAGGTGGAGGTTGCAGTAAGCCAAGGTCACGCCACTGCACTCCAGCCCAGGCAACAGAGCTAGACTCTGTCTAAAAGAAAATTATCGATCACATGTCACTCTGTCTTAAACCTTAGTTGGTGTCCCTTTGAGGTATGATAAAATACAAACCCCTAATTAGCAGGAAGCTGATTAGGAAGTCCCTTCCTTGCTCCAATCTATCTCTTGTACTCTTTCTTTCCATTACTGTGCTACAATTATAGGATCTCTTCTCTAATCCTGCAATGGTGACAGCATCTTTCTTGCTCAAATATAAATTCTTGCAATATTTTCAGGAGAGCGTCTACTCATATTTCTGTCAAGTGAAGTGTAACTTCTAATGAGTGGTTTTCCCTGATCTCTCAATCCAAATAAGATTCCCATTGAATTTTCTGCATGAAGACTTTCATAAACCTGCAGAGCAATATCATATAATGTGTAATTATGTATTCACACAGATGACTGTATTATGTCACAGACACTAAAACTCCACGAGGGCATAGATTGCACCAGTTTTGTTCAGTATAGTATCTAGAAGAATGTCTGGTTTGTAGTAGGTGCTCCTTATGTATTTTCCTAAGAGAACTAATAAAATAATTACTGTGATAAATAAAAAGGAGTAACAAAATATTTAGTATTTTGCTTTTTTAGTCACTTTTGAGGTTATACTCATCAAGTATTTTCTTCTTACTGGCAAGTTCCTTCAAAGGACTCCTGAAACCCCTCTGGAGATACAGTTCATTCAATGAAAATTTTTTTATATTTCTGTTTCAAATTTCATAGTTTGAAGTCTCTTCCTCTTGACTAGAGCTCTCTTAATACTTCAACAAACAGAACATTTATGTAAGATAAAATATAAATTCTTAGTAAGAATAAGATGAATATTAACATTATTTTTAAAATTCATTTCAGATTAAAAATTCATTATATATCATTAGGATGTATTACATCATTGGCAACACTTGTTGCCCAGGCTGATCTTGAACTCCTGAGCTCAAGTGATCAGCCAGCTTTGGCCTCCCAAAGTCTTGAGATTGCACCTGTGAGCCACTGTGCCCAGCCAAAAGATTTTAAATAGTAAGGTTTTACAATACAATTAAGGTAAGACACACAATATTAACACCAGATAGAAAATTCTATAAAAGAGTTAAAGATCTCTGTGTAAAATTATTCTTTTGGAAATATTGAAAAATAGCAATACAAACTGAATGACTGAAAAACTACATAATAGCAAATTTCTATCCAACAAGGCACATAACAAAATAATGCACTTGATGATCTCTCTTTATTCAGGACTATTTTGACATTGTAATCTATTTATTTAGGTACAGAACGGCAGTATTATTCTCATATTTCAGTAGGTGGCCAATCACTCGCAGAAGCAAGTTTCCTTTAATCACTTCAGGGCTTACAAACTCAAGTTCTAAATAAAACGAGTGATGCAGTCTTTTCTGCAGGCTGTGGTATTCTCAGTGAAACACAGCTTACACTTAACACTGAAACAATCTCCAAAGTAGCTCTGTGTTAGAGGCACTGAACAGTGTTGATGGAACATGCCACCCCAGCTCACTCCATTACCTGTTTCCCAACATTGCTAAACTGAATGTCAGGAATGGAGTAGGTTTCTCAAATGTGAGTTACCATGTTTCCCAGCACTTCCTTTCCCAAGTAGATATTCAAGAGAATAGTAAACATATGTCTACAAGAAAACATTCTGCTATTCACAGCAACATTATTTTGAGAGCCAAAAAGTGGGAGCTACCCAAATGTCTGCACAAAATAAATGGATATATCCATAAATTGATAAACTTTTAGTAATAAATAGGGAAAAGTACTGATACATGCTACAGGCATAGATGAACCTTGAAAACACCATGGTAAGTTAAAGAAGCCAAACACAAAAGCCCACAATTCCATTTATGTGAACTGTCCTAATAGACCAATTCATAGAGGCAGTAAGTGCATTATCAATTACCAGGAACTGAGGAGAGAGCAACACAGAGAATGTCTGCTAATGGATACAGGATTTCTTTTTGAGGTTATGCCAGTGTTCTGAAATTAGAAAATGGTGATAATTGCCCAATTTTGTGAATTTTATAAAAAGGACTGAATGTGCATTTTAAAAGACTGAATTTTTATATGTTGTATCTGAATATCAAAAATTGTAAGAGAAGGATGGAGGCCAGGATTCATGTTAGGAGGGAATTACAATGGTTTCTTTAAAAAATGAGTATGGCCAGAACTACATGGAGTGAAATCATTGGGGAAGAAATAAGTTAAGAGGGTTGAGATATAGCTAAAAGCAAAACTAATAGTTCGGATTCAGAAATTTCTATTAATTAAGAATTCTATTTCTTTCTGTTTTTACCTTTAAATTTTTTTTAAACTTCAACTTCCATTTTCCTTATATCAGAAATTTCAGTAAAACTTAGCCAACAATTATTGCCTTTGCTCTTTCTTCTTACTACAGTATCTTCAAGACTATCTCTGTCTTAGCATTGTGAGACATAAATTGGTATCAAACTTTTTGAAATCTTTATTTAATATAGATCTCTTCCTTCTTCCTATAAAGGTGAATTTTCTTGCTTTCTCAATGCCTATGTGGTACGATCCCATATTGCTATATCATTTAGACACTAAGAATGTATTCCCTTAATTTACCAACCACAGACTATAAACATTGGAGCAGACACTACATATCTTTTACCTTTGACGACTTCACTCTCACCTAACTCAACAGGAGATACTAGATACATATGGTTGCACAATGCCATATGGATAAATAAGAGCTGAGTCAATGACAAATACTTTCTTCACACTGTAATTTGTATTCTTATTATACTGCAATAGTATGCCATAGAGCTTCACTATTTGTGGATTTTATGTTTACAAATTTGCTTGCTTCTTAAAGTTTATTTATAACCATAAGTAATATTCTTAGTGATTTAGTGGTCATTTGGGTACATGCACAGTGGTGAAACCTTTGAGTCACCCAGTACTCCCGTTTCCAGCTGAAGCCAAGATGATGCTCTGCCTTTGTTCTTCACCTCTCATATTATAACCAAGTGGACTGTTCACAGACTACTTACCAGCGTATTTTTCAAATCTGTGTGGTATTTGTTAGTGATGTAACTGGTTCAAATGACCCCAAACATGGTAAGGTGAAGGTAGCGTTACTATGAAGTCTGTGATGTGCCTTACACAGAAAATACATGTGTTACAAAAGCTTTGTCTAAGCATAAGTTATGGTGCTGTTGGCTGTTAGTTCAATGTTAATAAATCAACAATATATACTAAATGTGTCATTAATCAGAAAGACACATAAAACAAGTTTATGTAATGATTGGTTAATAAAAATGTGGTAATCAAAGGGTAACAGGAGCCCATAATTTTTACTCAAAATTCACATAACTAAATAAATATAAGCGACTTTTAAATAATTAAACTTTCTTTTTTGATAATTTGTATCATTTCAGTCTCTGAGGTTTTATATTTTACAACTGCATGATGAGATAACGTGTGTATTTGTAATATATGTAATTTATTCTGTGAGCAATTGCTCAATACTTATTTATTCAGTGTTTGCAGTGACTTTCTAACACGTAACGACTGTGAATAGCAATAATTGTCTGTATATGTTATGGAATTTGGGAAACAATTCTCTCTTTGGGCCTCTATACATCTTGTAAGCAAAGGCACCCTTGCTTTTGTTCCAGAGTATCTCTTTAAGAATGTTTGTTTAACAGACAGCTTAAGAAGATACAATTTCCTGCCTGAGCAAATGGCAGGTATACTTACTGCCCACTATAAAAAATGTGAGTTCCCTAAGCTGAGTTTCCGTCTCATGTAACATCACCTACTACATATGCAGACGTCTACCTGGGACCTGTGTGTCACCCTGTTAAACTTGAGGGGAAAACAAACTGACACATATTTTTTGACACTGATTCTATTTATTTTACCTTATAAATAAAGTCTACTGACCTTGCCCCAAGAAATGCTGGTCTTGTGCCAGTGTCCACGAAACTGTGAGTGAGATTTTTTATTAGCTTATGAACTGGGTAAAATCTCAAGTTTTCCTAGATCTTAACTATAGTGATAAATATTATTCTTACATAGATTATACATGTATAATAATATATATGTAAGTAACAATTTAATATGTCTTATTTAGCTAAAGAATCAGAATATGATGCAATGTCTAATACTTTGAGAAAAATAATACCTGTCTTCCTTGTAAAAATATATTTCTTCATTTTATATTCAAATACCACATAATCAGCTTTTATTGTTTGAATTTAATTTTACTTTAAGAACGATTTGTTCTTTTCTTATGTGTTCTGGAGCCTCCATTCCAGCACAGGAGAGTCCACTGGGCATATTTCACCAACTCTGCAATTAATAGCATCACATTGGTAGCTTGCAATCACCCAGGGGGGAGCATTTACAACACTGACACCAAGAAACATACAAATTGAAGACGTTTTACTTCATGGGCTTTTGTTGTTGTTGGTTCTCCTTAAAGTGGTTGCTTTAAAGGCATACCATTGGTACTTAACCTTGGAACACACAAATTCAGAAAAAAAAAATTATATAAATTTTAATTAGGTAAATGTTGTTTACCTGTATTTAGATTTGTGAATTTTGAGTAATAAATTATATGTATTTTTTCAGCCCTCTAAAGATGACAGATGCTACTAGAAAAAAATAATTTTTACTCAAAATTCACATAACTAAATAAATATAAGCGACTTTTAAATAATTAAACTTTCTTTTTTGATAATTTGTATCATTTCAGTCTCTGAGGTTTTATATTTTACAAATGCATGATGAGATAACCTGTGTATTTGTAATATATGTACCTATATATATTCCACTTTTTGTTTCTTCATTCTTATTATCCCAAATAATATATTTTAAAAAATCTATCTCCTTAGATTTACAAACTTTCCTCTTGTCTTCTTAATATTGTTAATAACAATTTAAGTGATAGAAGTCCTTCCAAAATCATTTTTCAGGAATCACAAATCTAACTGTCTTATAGCAAACAATGCACATATTGTTTCATCATTCTTGCTTACGGGGCTGAATGATTTCACCAAGACCTTGGTTCCTTTGCTTTCTGATGTCTTCTGTGCTGGTCGCATGCTCAATCAGGATATCCTTGGTGCTGAGCTCTTCTTATATTCTCACAGCTTCCCATGCAGGAGAAGAGAAAATCATAGCTTTCCAACAATGGAGAGGTCCCCCACGTCTGGACCTCTATGGCCTAAATTGGGTCATATAAACAATTCTTGAGTCACACCTTTTGTCCTGTAAGATAGGATACCCTAATTATTACACCAATCAGGAGTGACTTTGTAGCTGGGGTTGTCAACTTTCCCCACATAAATGGGTTAGGTAATTGTTTCCAGAATATTGAAGTATCTCTTTTTCCTTTGTTTCCTTTTGCGTCTTCTTTTTTTTAATTGTAAGAGACAAAAGGTAAATGAATAAATGCTGTCAAAAACAAGAGATTTCACATTTTATTTTAGTAAATAAATTTTAATAAGTCCATTTAAATTACATAAAAAGGATGAAACGTTTCATAAATAAGTTTGAAAGGCTTGACATTACTTTTCTCATGAATAGTTTTCATCTAAGACAGAGATATTGAATATAGCTAACACAAAATAGAGTCCATTATTTTGTATTCTAAGAAGCAGATGCATGTTTTCAAAAATGAAATGAATAATCTATTATTGATACCAGTAGGGAGCTCTTCATTTGAATAGCTTTGGAAAGAGATTAAGATATAATACATGTAGAAATGGATATTTGAACCTCTGACCCCATAGTGTCTCAATTCACTATGTCAAATATCCTGCCTAAAAATGTTTTACTTAGAAGGCCCTGATCCCCAGAGATAGCTTGCATATAGATGTGTCCTTTTTGAAGTTTAAAATCACCAAATAAACAAAAGAGATTAGTTGTTCCATAGAACACAAGTCCTTTAAAATTAGAGTAAAATAATTAGGGACAATGAATGACTACAGATTTAAATCTCACACTCCCGAAACAGAATTGATCAATATTCAAATAGCCTTTGACTTGGTAAAGAAAAAATGTCCTTCCCAAGATCAAGGATGAACAAAATTCTCACCCATAATGGCAGGCAACACAGCTTTGTAAAACAGGATACTAACACTGATTTTTCACACACTCTTACATCACATCAATTAATTTTAAAAATCCTGTTGGGTCCTACAGAAAAGGTTTTCAATCTATGTTGTAAACATTATCTCAATAAATGAATTTATTTATTTGGAGGTATGTATCTTAGGAGATTCTTTATAGAAAGGGAAATACATTCCAGCTAATGTTGCTGCTTCACAGCAGGCATAGTTTCTCTTGCTGAATTCTAATGGAATATGGCTTCATTGCTTATTCACATCGTCTTAATTAAATTCCTAATGAGTCATTACAGTAAAATATCCACACGTGTGCACACACACGTACAACACACATGCACAACGGCTAGTGGCTAATTGGGACTGATTCATTGTCTTAAAGACTTGAGATAAAAAGAAGATTGCTCTAAAAGACCTCTTTATTCTTTAATCTCAAAAATGCAAGATTAGTGAATCACAGAGCCTCAATTTATCCTTTAAAAAGTCATTAATTCATTTATATTCTTCATATGCTTGTTTTTTGTTTTCCTTTGTTTTTTTTGAGACAGGGTCTGGCTCTGCCACCCAGGCTGGAGTGCAGTTGCATGATCTGGGCTCATTGCATCCTCACCTCCCTGGCTCTAGCCATCCTCCCACATCCACATCCACCTCCTGAGGAGTTGGGACTATATGCTTGCACCAAAATTCCCAACTCATTTTTGTATTTTTTGTAGAGACGAGGTTTCACCATGTTGTCCAGGCTTGTCTCAAACTCCGAGCTCAAGCCATCTACCCGCCTCGGCCTCCCAAAGTGCTGGGATTACAGGCATGAGCCACTGGGCCTGGTCATATATTTGCTTTTGAAGGTTATACAGTCTTCTCAATACATATAAAGTTGATAATTTTATTTTAAAAGTACCATTTCCACTAAGAGATTATTACCAATTGATTCTAAAAAGTGAAGTCCCATGGGTAGAGAGATCTGGTCAGCACACAGGTATAGAAACTTTTTCATCTATGGTTTCTGTACTGAATTAATTTACTACCGCCAAAGGAATGCAGAAAATGGTAATTGGATCCATTTCTCCCAATACTTTTTTATTTGTTCTAACATATTTCAGCTTATGTCTGTCTTTTGATATATGCTGTCATTGGTGCACTTCTCTTTCTCTTTTTGAAATTACAGCCATAGAATTTTTCTGAAAATATGTAACATGTCATGAGTACATTTGCCCAGCCCTCTCATCTATTGCTAACTAAGAAAAAGAAGGTATAATCATTACTCAGTTTATTGTAAATATATTGTAATGATAATTAATATTGCTTTAATTGCAAATAATTTAAAAGCCTATTCTAAACAGGCTTAAGCATTCCAAGAAAATTACAAGCCTTTCTTTCTATTTAGGCATAGAGGGAAGACAGGCAGAGACTAGAATGTGAAACTATGTGTGAACCAGAGCAACACCATCTTAAATAGGAGCTGGGTAAAATGAGGCTAAAACCTGCTGGGCTACATTCCCAGAAGGTGAAGGCATTCTAAGTCACAGAGTAAGATGGGAGTTCATAAAGACCTTGCCGATAAAACAGGTTGCAGTAAAGGAGCCGGCTAAAACCCACCAAAACAAAAATGGTGAGGAGAGTGACCACTGGTCGTCTTCATTACTACACTCCCACCAGCACCATCAAAGTTTACCAATGCAATGACAACATCCAGAAGTTACCCTATACGGTCTGAAAAGATGAGACATTAATTATCCACCCCTTGTTTAGCATATCATCAAGAAATAACCATAAAAATGGGCAGTCAGCAGCCCTCAGGGGCTGCTCTGTCTATGGAATAGCCATTCTTTTGTTTCTTTAATTTCTTAATAAACTTGCCTTCTCTTGGCATCTCAGACTTGCCCTGAATTCTTTCTTGTGTAAGATCCAAGAGCCCTCTCTTGGGGTCTGGATCAGGACCTCTTTCCTGTAACAAAACTGAAGAGTTAGTAGGAACACAGGAAATTTTATGTGACTGTCTCTAATTTTCTTTTTTTCTCTCTCTCTCCCCTTATTCCTATCCTTCCTTCCTTCCCACTCCTTTTCTTCTACTTATTAAAACCGGCCCTCCAAACATTACCGTAATGAAGAATGGAGCTTTAACTGAGATAGTGTGAAATTTGCCATAAATTTTAAGCAAAAATCTATAGAAATATATAATTTGTGTTCATATAAACATCCATGTATAAAACTAGCTATTTTCTTAATCACAGGAAAATTATATTTAGAAATAATTATTTTTTCATATTTGTAGAAGTCACATTTTTCTCTATTGTATGAAATATAAAAAATGTATGACATTTTAAAGTTGTTTTTTTTTTTAATTTTCTAGTCAGCCTTATTTCTTAATGTTTGAAAATCAGAAATTGCCTTGGGTAGGTCAGCTGACTGGATTAGATACAGATTATGTGTTTTCATAAATAAGACATGGCTTTGATATTTTTATGTATGTTTTAACTCCTAAATATACAGGCAACACTAACAAAGATAATAGCATATTTCCTTAATTTGGGGGAAATTATTGTAATAGAGTTGGCATGGAGCCACACTATAAAGCTCAAAATTAACACATTTTGTCTGTTTCTAATATCAGGAATCAGTCCAAAAACACACTTTTGTGTGTTAAGATTAGTAGATTTTCTATTAGAACACTTTTCTTTTGTCATGGCCATGTAGCAAACAAATCAACCACGTGTGAGCAATGAGCATTTCCATTTGGATACAGTTTGAAAATGCATGATATTCTTTTCTTACAGTGAGAGCTAAAGCTTAGACGTTGCTATGATTGCCACTACTTTGGCAAGTTTTCGTGAGTCAGTCATCTCGTGTCATTTCTCCAAAAATAAGAGTAAAACAAAATGTCACTCATTTATACATTAATGTAAATAAAAAAATAGAGGAAATAAGTGAACTACAGTTAAATTCTAAATTAGGATAAATGTTCTTTTCTGATTTACATATTTTAAATACTCCTATTTTTCACATAGAATCGCTGCCTTTGTTAAGTACATTGAGAAGTCCCTAAACGTCAAACTAAAATTACAAAACTTAAGCAATATATTTTCTGACTAAAAAGCTAGAAGTATTTTCTTTGTGCGTCTATGAAAGTTATTTCTCGTCATAGTATAACCAGATCCACTGCAGGTTCTTGGCCTCCCTACACCTGAAGAATGGGAAAGGGGGCCTCGGTGTCATGGTGAGTGTTACAGCTCAGACAGAGCTCATAGACCCAAAGAGTGTGTGGTAGTGCAGTTTATTAGGCAGAGCGGAAGCACAGCTTCCATGCAGTGGAAGGGGACCTGGAGGGGATGCTGCTGCAGGTTTGCGCTGCTGGAGATTATACCCCTGAGTTATTCCCTCTCCATTCTTGTTCTTTTCTAATGAGAGGGGTTTTTTCAACCTTTCTCTGGATTAATTGATCTTTGAATCCTTTACCCGATTGGCTACTGTTTTCAAACCCTGGGTCACACAGCCTCTGCCTCTAGGGGCCAGAGGCAGGAAAGATTCCTGCCCTTAAACAAAGCCCCTAAAAGCCAGAGGAGGGAAAAGTGGAAACAAAGCCCCTGGCCCGCCAGAGGCAGGAAAAATGGAAACAAAGCCCCCAGACTACCGGGAAGTCCCTCTAACACAGTCCCTCAATAGGTTAACTAATGGATAATGTAAATGTAGTAGATGTTCCTGGCAAGGAAAACCAAAAGCTAAAGTATAATCTACTACGTCATTTTAAATAAAGTCAAAGTTTGTATTCAAACTGCCATTCACCGTCTCACTCTGTGTTCTTGCTGATACACGCAAATAGGCAACAGCTAAATGGTGATTAAATACAAACGCTCAGTTTTACTGTTGGGCTAAACAATTGCGCAAGTCCCATACTATAGGGAAATCTATTGAAGTTAAAGTGGGAAATATAATATGCTCTCTGATTAACCACAGCTGACTAAAAACGACTAAGTTACCTTAATAGAGAGGATACTTTCTTTAATGGGTCTGCAAAAGTTAGATCCCGCCTGATTTGCTTTTTCCTTGGAGATAGATATACAGCAAAAAGGTGAATCAGGCACCTAGGTAAGAGTTCAAGAATGCAAGAAATATTCTGCAATGTGTAAGTAGTTGTACTTAACACAGTAACAATACTCACTAGTAAATATGTTACTGTTTATTGGAAAGAATTATCCAGTAATTTTGCTAATCAAACTAGCTACTTAATTAGGATGCAGTATAGGTTGGAAAGAGTTGCAACTTCCTCTCTAATACTTCTATAGAAAGCACAATCCTAGAATATCCTACTTTTACAGGAAAAGCCAAGAAATTCTTTTATACATGAAATTGTCTTAGCAAAAAAGAAAATTATAACAATGAGAAAATTAGGGCAGCTAAAGAGATCTGATCTGGCCAACCCTCTCTTGCCTTCCAGCTGCCCTTAATTATTCCTGGGCTTATTCCAAGCTAACTTTAGGAGACATTTAGTTTATAGTTAAGTGATAATAGCCCTTCCCCAAAACCAACCTCCTTTGTAAAGCTAATGAGAGTCCAGGAGGGTAAGAGGATAGAGGAACCTGTATTCTGCTAAGCTGTAGACAGAAAAGTTTGCCAGCCATTATTCTGGAGGTCCCAAGATACGCAACTTCCTTAATTACTATTGAAGATAACATCCCTATTGCAGAACCTAAGACTGGCCTTTTGAGATATTTTTTTCAGGTTTTGGATGTCCAACACTAATGGCCCTACCTGGTCCTGCCAACCACTCCTGTGGCCCCACCCAGAAGCCACTCGGCACGCAGGAGGACCATTTCCCACACCCATATGAGTAAACCTGCAACCAGTCAGCAGCCAGCTCCCATTGCCTAGCCACTTCTACCCCTTCGTCCAAACTACCTTTGAAAAACCTTAGCCCCTGAATTCTCTGAGACCGATTTGGGTAATAATAAAACTCAGGTCTCCCACTCAGTCAACTCTCTGTCAATTAAACACTTTCTCCATTGCAATTACCCTGCCTTGATAAATTGACTCTGTCTGGTCCACGGGCAAGAAGACTCCATTGGGCAGTTACAGCCAAGGAATTCTTTATACGTATTTTTTAACCCAAATAAGCTTTATTCTTCACTCTTACTTAAAAAAAAATAGTGCAACACCTCCCCCATGCCTTAATTACTATGACACTTGATTATATACATGTACAAATACACACATATATGTATATACATAGAGAAAACTTTTTTTATCATCTAAAAATTTTAAAGAATCAAAACTCTTAGGAAAGAAAATGTTACAAACCTGCATAAAAATAAATATCCATCAATATTTTATTCAAGAGCTATATATTCTAATTCATCAGAATCTTAGGACTTGGATAAAATGTTAAGATAAAGCCACATGAATTAGTATAGTTCTTTTTGACAATGTATCTCCAGTATATACCAGAACCATTAAATTAATAAACATTGGGCATATTTTGTTTCAATTTTTCTAGATGTAAATCTTGATTTTTGTAAAGCAATTTTCGTGTGTTATATATCTGTAATCACTTTAAAATCTTGTTGGCAATTACTGCACAGACTGTGGCTTGTGTGTAGGAATGTAGTATACTATACTGCAGATGCTAGGAAGCAAAAAATTTACATTTTTAGAATTATCAACAGGTAAAATTCTGGACATGACTTACATTCCCTCAGTCAGGTGAAATCAAGGTGTATCTAGAAGGCAGCACTGAGACAAAGAACACATATGTTGGATTCGGATACATTGACTGACCACCATAAGAGTTGCATTTTGCTGGAACTGATCATACTTACTGAGTTATACTGCCATAGCCAGAATGGGAGGAGAACTTATGTTCACCTATTAGCAGCAGTGAATCTGTATGGATCTTCAAAAACTTCAATTATTGCCTCTTCAGAAGAAATAATTTGATCAAGGCAAATCAGGCAGAGTGAGAGGCTGAAGCAGGTTTTAGAGCAGGAGTGGAAGTTTGTTAAAAAGTTGTACAGCAGGAATGAAAGGAAGTAAAGTGGAAGAGGGCCAAGTGGGCAACTTGGGAGATTCAAGTACCCAATTCTACCATTGACTTGAGATTTCATACACTGACATTCTTCCGGGTCCATGTTACTTCTCCTCTGATTCTTCCCTATGGTGGCTGTCCACATGGGCAGTGACCTGCCAGCACTTGAGAGGGGTCACGTGCCCAGTATGTTTACTGGAGTTCTACATGTGCTCCCTTGAGGCATTCCTCCTTTACCAGTCAAATGTTCCTAGGAGGTTGTATACCAGGTAAACTTTGCCATTTTGCCTTTTTATGCACATGCGTGAGCCCACTTGCCCAAATCCTGAGATCTTGCAGGGAAATTGACAATCACCAGTTTCAGGTGTTCCTACCTGTTGAGAGACTGTGTTTCCCTGGTCTTGGCTAGGACTGATTTTTATTTTAGAGAGACAGTGTAACAACCACCTGCCTATCACCTGATGGTTGTCTGACATTCCTGGTTGAGGGAGTTGAGGCTTTTCTGCCCTACTCATGTCTGACTAACTACCTACTATAATATAACCTTCTAAATTATTCTGAAAGTCACTTAATTTCTAGAATGAAAATTAATTTTACTATGTTTAATTAAAATAAATCAATTAAAATACTCTGAATAATTATAAGTAATAACAACCAATAAAATGGGAATCTAATATTGGCCATCTGATCTCATTGAGGGTGAAGCTATTAAGGATTTAATCAGCATTAGAAACTGAGATACTACGAGTCCATGGAGTGTGGTGATCTGCTTTTAGGTGTGCTGCTGGAAGCTATTACTGAGTAACACATATGGCTGCCAAAAGCCTTCTGGCTTTCAGTCAACAAAAGATGTTTCTTTAGTAGGAGTCTGCTGGAGGCAAGGAGCATTGTAACATTGCCTTTATGACCCACTGAGATTATCTTTTGACTGATCCAGATAATATATAGTATATAGGCAATGAGTCAAACAATACTGGGAGAAAAACAGTGCAGTAACCTAGGATTTTGAAGCAAATCCATGCACATCTCATGAAATCAGTCTTATGAAAATAGACCTTGCCTTGCTTCTGAGTCCTAACAGAGGTTGAATATCTCAACTTAGAGCATAAAATGACTATGACTACTAAGATGTTTGTTATAAATGGGTGTTATCTGATCCACCTAGTCATATTTTTTGTTGGGCAGTAGAATCAAGTAGAAGTTGTAAATATGACATCAGATGCAAGGCGTAAGCACCTATATGAACTTGTGGCTCATTTCCAAGTACATCTCCTCTTTGATTAACTTCTACATTACTCAACTCACATTGACGGCCTCAATGTTCAAGTCATTGAAGAACAAAACATGAAGATGCTTGAAAGGTAATTCTTCATGATGTGCTGACACTGGGCAATAAAGAATTTCTGTAGACTATAGCTCTTGCAGGGTGGCCCAAGGCTCTGAGAACAATTTTCTATGTCTGTATTAGTCTGTTCTTGCGCAGCTATAGAGAAATGTCTGAGTCTGGGTAATTTATAAAGAAAATAAGTTTAATTGGCTCACAGCTCTGCAGGCTGTACAGTAAGTATAGTTGCTTCTGCTTCTGGGGAGGCCTCAGGAAACTTATAATCATAGCAGAAGGCGAAGGTGAAGTAGACATGTCCTCCATGTCCGTAGCAGGAGGAAATGGGGAGGGAGAGGCCACACACTTTTAAACAACCAAATCTCATGAGAACTGTATCACAAGAACAGCATCAAAGGTGGAAATCTGCCTATATTATCCAGTCACCTCCCATCAGCTCCACCTCTAACACTGAAGATTATAATTTGACATGAGATTTGGGCAACAAAACAGATTCAGACCATATCAATGTCTGATATGACCATCCATCTGATAAATGCAGATGCTCAATTACGTTTCACTATGTCCATCATATAGTGTATGACAATTTGTGTTTGCTAGAACAAACACTTATAGTGGGGATGGATTTACTCTCCCAGCCCACCATACCTCTCTCAGTGGCACCACTAAAAATTTCTTGAATATCTTCTTAACTGCTGTGGCACACCATTCGATTTTGTTTCTGAACAAAAGTTTACATTTTACAGAAAAGGAGACCAGTCAATAGGATAATTTAATGAGATTAATTTATATTATCATATTTCTCATCAGGAATTTCACCAAGTATTAGGAATATATGAAATTGAGCTCCAGAAAACTCAGAAAGTCAGCTGAGAGATAAAACTTGCAACTTCAAGGTGGTATACCACAGGATTTGGTATATATTTTGAGATAATGCATAGTGCTTAATGCTGTCTCTCTTATTGCCAGAATATATTGGCCCCTAAACCAAGGGGTAAAAGTGGAAGTATTATTTCTCTTAGTTGCAAACCTGCAAATACTTTGTTTCCATTCTCCACACCTTTAGTCTTTGCTTGTTCAGAGGTTTTAATTTCTAAAGGAGAAATGCTTCTACTAGGGGACATGGTAACATTTCTAATACTCTGGACAGTTTAGACTGCAGCTGGCCATTTTGCAGTCCTTATGTCCAAATAAAGACCAGAAAGGAAAAATGTGTGATGTGGATCCTGATCATAAAAGAGAAAGAGAGTTGCTTCAACACAATGTTGGTAGAATGGTCCACACATATATGAACCTGGGGGAGCACTCATAGGACTTCCATCACAGTGATAATGCTACAACAATAGAATATATGGGAAAAATCATGAGATTCAGCTATTTCAGTAAAAAGATTGATATCATTTCATGCAAACGAATCTTGTCCAGAGGAGATGCTATCTCTAAGCAAAGGAAATGAAATGGACAATGAGAGCAGAAGATGCAACTTTTCTAAATTGTTATATACTTAATAAGATGGCTCCAGAATGTGTATATCAATAAGCAACAGAATAGAATGAATAATCAAATTAAGTATCAACTATATGACTTTTAACACACTTCTCTCTAAATAGCCAAAAAGTACAAAAATTAGTGAATCTGTAGTTAACGTGTGTAATATAATGAACAAATTTGACTTGACAAATATAACCCACCATATTAAACACTGCAGAATTTATGTTCTTTTCAAGATCATACACAACATTTACAAAATTTCAAATCATATATCAAGTCCTAAACAATTTAAAAATAATTAAAATCATTAAGAGTATATTTCCAACCATAGTAGCATTAAAATTAAAATAAATTACATAAATAAAATCAGAAAGGCCAACAGTGTAGAAATTAAGTAATAGACTACTAAACAACCCAAGAGCCAAAGATATAATCACACTGGAAATAAGAAAGTATTTTAAAAGGTAAGAAAAATATGCTATAGTGAGATTTGAAGAATGTAGCTAAAGCATATTTAGAAAAAAATATATTGCCTTAAATTAACGTGTAAAAAGACTGTCTAAAAAGGAACAGTTGCAGCATGCATGATTAGAGGCAAGAAAATGAAAAACAGACAAAACCTAAGGCTATTAAAAGGAAACATAGTAAAGATAACAGCAGAAATCAGTGCTATGAAGAACAAATGTGCAATAGTAAAAAACTAAAATTTAAATGTTGCTACTTTGGAAATATCAATAAAATTGACAAGCCATTAGTTAGACTGTTCATAAGAACAAAGGAGAGAAAACACAAATTATTAATATTAGAAATAAGAAAGTATACAGCAATGTAGACTAAAGAGGCCTCAAAAACTTTAATAAAGAATACTGAGAAATTTTAAATAAATACATTTGCCATCGTGAGTGAAATAAATTAATATTTCAACTAATACAACTTAAGGCCAGGCACGGTGGCTCACGCCAGTAATCCCAGCACTTTGGGAGGCCAAGGTGGGCGAATCACGAGGTCAAGAGATCAAGATAATCTTGGTCAACATGGTAAAACCCTGTCTCTACTAAAATACAAAAATTAGCTGGGCATGGTGGCGCATACCTGTAATCCCAGCTACTCAGGAGGCTGAGGCAGCAGAATTGCTTGAACCCAGTAGGCAGAGGTTGCGGTGAGCTGAGATAGTGCCACTGCACTCCAGCCTGGTGCCTGGTGACAGAGCGAGACTCTGTCTCAAACAAAACAAAACAAAAACAAAAAAATATATGTAACTTACAACTAAACAACAAAAATAATAAAACAAGGAAAAGATATTCATTCATAATATTAGGTGACTAAATACTAGTTACCCTTGCAGAGGACAGAATTCCAAAGTGTACTTCTGAAATGTTGTGTCCTATTTCTTGGTAGAACTATTCTATATTTTAGAAATGTAGGACTGCAAAGACAATAATACACCAGTGTCACTTATTTTTATTTAAAATAATATTAAATAGTCTTTATTTGATGTTGATGTTTAAGTAATCTTAAATATAAATGTTTTGAACAATAAAATAAATGACACTACTATTGGGTTACAATCCACAGAATAAAACAAATATCCATAAGTTTATGCTGATATAAAAGTTCTTTATTAAGAAAAATTCAGGCCAGGTTTGGTGGCTCATGACTGTATTCCCAGCACTTTGGGAGGCTGAGGCAGATGGATCAAGAGATCAGAAGTTTGAGACCAGCTTGGCCAACATGGTGAGACCCCATTTCTACCTAAAATACAAAGATTAGCCAGGCATGGTGGTGTGCACCTGTAATCCCAGCTATTTAGGAATCTGAGGCAGGAGAATTGCTTGAACCCAAGAGGCAGAGGTTGCAGTGAGCTGAGATTGCACAGACTCTGTCTCAAAAAAAAAAAAAAAATTTAATAAAAATACATAGAAATAATGAGGAAAATGGAAATCTGTCTTTAAATTTCATAACATTGATAGCAGTGGCAGTACATCTGTACGTCTGAAGCAGCAGGGATGCCAGCTACAGTGTGGGAAGAGCAGATGGGGCTGTGTTCCCCTTGAAGCCCATGGGAGCCAGGAATAGGCAGGAGCCCTGCCACTGACCAAGTTGTCAGGGAAGGAGCCCTGAGATTCTGAGCATAGTTTCAGCCAGCCATGGCTCCCGACCTGGGCATCAACCATGTTCTCGGAAACTCGGGAAGCCCCTCTGTTCCTGCAGGCTCAGAAGTGCCTGCTCCCATTCTTCCCCACCCTGATGTCTAATCTGTTTTTGGAGCAAAGTTGAAGCTGAACCCAGGCACTGTCACGACCCAGCCAGGGGTGTGTATACTCAAGATGGCACTCACATGCCAGCCTCCTGCCACCTTGGCCTTCTCTGGACTTTGGGTGCCAATGAGAACAGGAAGGAGGCCAGGGGCAGCTGAGGGCAGCTCAGCATGGCCTTGCAGGTACCCCTCAGCATGAACAGCCTGGGTGCTGTGGACAGACAGCATGTTGATGGCAGAGGCAGAGATTCCTGGCCAGAAAAGGGTGGTATCCTGGTGAAACCCTACCTTCAGGCTAGGGATGGCCTAAATCCTGGCTGCTAGGTGCAGGTGGAGTGTGGGCCTGGAGTGAGAACTTATGGTACTTTATCTGGGACCACCCATGGTTACCCATGGACAATCAGCATATACTTCCTCCCTTCTGAGCCCACAAAACCCTCTGGACTCAGCCAGACTCACACAGATGTTGGGTCTACCAGCGGTGGAAAGGAGCTATCCACTTCAGGTCTCTCAACTTGACTTGTTGGGATAACCTGGCTGTGGAATGGAGCCATGCACTGCAGGCCTCCTGTTGGCTGAGAGCTGAACACTTGTTGGAACAACCTGCCTGCATAAAGGAACTACTCACTTCAGGTCTCCTGAGAGCTGTTCTGTTACTCAGTGGAGCTCCTCTCTGCCTTGCTCACCCTCCAGTTATCCACATACTTCATTCTTCTTGGATGCAGAACAAGAACTTGGAAGCCACTGAATGGTGGGACTGAAAGAGCTGTAACACAAATAGGGGTGAAACACATCCCCTGCTTGCCACGTTGTGGGTCTTGAGGAGGGAAGAGCTGTGGTCCTTTGGGGAGCCCAGACCTAGGGACTCCTTGAGTAAGGACTGTGACACTCTCTTTGAGGCTTTGCGGTTTCTGGCATCTCCAGGCTTCCCGGCACCAGGAAGTGCTCCTTTCTTTCAAACATGGGTATCTGCAGCAGAAGACACATACAGTACCTCTGGTCCAGCTGCAGCCTCACATGGAGCTGGCACCTGTGCCAGTGCCTGGAGCTGCCTGTCTCACTGCAGTAGCCAGTGTGCCTGGCTGTGCATGGTGATTGGACCCTGCGCTTGCTCAACCACACAGCCCTTGCTGCTATAGGTCTGGCTCACCCTTGGCAGGTGTGGGATCTGGGCTTATAGTGCTAGCTGAGCACAGCCTACTGGGCTTAATGAGCAGAAGGAGCCCAGCAGGCACAAGCAATACTCAGGCAGAAGGCGCCGCTGGCCACACAAGTTTCTGGCCAGTGAAGCAACACCCCAGAGATCTTGTGACAGCATCTGCTGGGAAGTTTCTCTAGAACTATTTTCATAATTTCTGTTTTTATTCTTAGCTGGATCAAATGTACCGAAAAGTCTATCAAACACATTCTTTATTTCTGCTACTCCGTTTTTAAAATTTTCTGGTAATTCTTTTTTATTCTTTCTTAAATTTTCCATCTTTTCTTCTTATATTATCCACCTATTTTTGGTATAGCCTTTGTATTATACAAAATTTTCCATATAGTAGATTTTCCAGCTACTTTTTCCATTAGAGCCTGAAACATATTAATCATAGTTCTGATGACATCTTAATCATTTAGTGGGCCAGTGTCTCTGGGCTGTGACTTTCACAAATATTCAGTGATACAGCTGTTTTTTCTTTTCAACCTCCTGCTCTTTTCTCTCTTCACTGACAACGGCATCCTGCTCTACCTTCTTCAAGCCCTGACTCACACTAATTTGGCTCTCCCTACACATTAGCAGACAGTGGGAGGCTAGAGGGAGCTGATGTGGAAGCAGTGCCCTACCCCAAGACGGTATAAAGTTCTGGAAAAGTCGTTTTCTCTGTAAAGGTTTTTGTTCTTCTTCTTGTTGTTGTTTTAATGGACAGGTCTCTGGGTGTATTTCACAATGATTACTATATCCCCTCTCAGACAGAGCCATGAGGGGGATTTCTTCTCCATGGAAATCTGATCGAGTTCCTGGAAAGAGAGACTGTGAAAGTTTGAGGGATCTCCTTCTGTGGCCCACACAGAGTTTCTCACTTTCATGATAATTCTTACTTGTCCTCTAGTAATTTATCGAAATTCATCATGTAACAGTTCATACTGGCTTTTGGCTCCAGATATGCAGATCTTGACTGTGTCTCTCTGCATATGGCTGCCTCTCCAGATCTGAGGATGGTGGTTTGCCTTGCAACCTCAGTTCTCCATGTGGTCTAAGAAAACCCATTGATTTTCAGTTTGTGCAATCTTCTCTTTTTATAAGGATTCGAGCATAGACAGACAGCAAGGTCTTTACATAACAGAAGTTGTCCTGCCAATAGTTTTTGATTTCCATCTATGTTTGGATGCTTTCTGTTGTTCAATCTGGTTAGTCTTCTTCCTACCACATATTTTTAAATTTGCTTTAGTCTGTCTCAAATGCTCTCCATTCCAGTCTTCAACTAGATAGCACTTCCTTCAAAATTGAAATAATACTTACCAAGATACACAAGAGAGTTCTTTACTATAACTCTAGGACTGCTACCACTACATTGTACCTAGACGTATACAACAGATGTGCTGTATATGTCTATGTCTGTGTCTAATTTTTATTGACGTATCCTACTGTTTCTTGTTTAATTGTATTTGCAATTTTTGACTGAAACCATATAATTCAATATATGCTATTGCAAACAGTCTCTTAGCTCCAGTAAATGAAAATGAATATCTGTTCTTGTTCACTGGTGTATATACAATGGTTTTTCAAAAGATAGTCATTATTTCTATTTAAAGATAAAAATTGAATACAGAGAGTATGAGAGAAAATAAAAATATGTCTTTATTATTGACATTTCTATTATTATAACATCTCCTTAAAACAAATAAAATTAGCAACTATTGCCTGCTAAGCGCAGTAGCTTCTTTTGGAAAGTAGTATTGCTAAGCTAATGTTTATTTTAGGGAAGATGAAAATAGAAAATATTTTAAAGCTCCATTTCCCACAATTCTGAATATGCCATACTTTCATTTGAGTTTTACATTACAGTGATACTGATAAGATATTTTAAGTAATAAACTATGGGCCCAAATTTGGATTACAGTGAAAGTACCTTATCAGTATCGCTCTCACTGTAAGTGTTCAGTATTGTTAATATCACTATCACTGTAAGTGTTCAGTCTGTGGCTTCAATGAAAGTTGCTACACATTTGGAATTTTGGGGAAATGAAGAATCATAACATTCAACATCTTATTTAATCTTAAAATACATAAAGTGTGTCTGTGTGTATGTGTATATATGTATATATATGAACTTGTAAAAGTGCAATCAATTCTTCAGTGTCACACACACATACCACATACACACACCTATGCAGTGTCACAAAAAGAGTGACTGCACCCTCACATGTTCTCATAGCATGATGGCATGATGTTATGTTCCTATTTTTCCAAACAGTCCCTGTTTATACACCTGTTTGTCACCACATAATTATTATTAAAATATCAATGCTATCAAGTCATTTAGTTGGAAAGAGTTTCATGTAGAAGGCAAAATCCATATGTATTATGCTTTATCTACCCTTCTCATGAAGGTATTTACTCTCTGTATTAACTATTTAAATGAACAAATATTATAAACTAACAAATATAAATAAAACATGCAGAGGAAAATAGTTTGTGTTTTTCAATATGCCTTGAAATCTTACCTTCTATATAAACATGCTAAAATATTAGACAAGATCCAGGGGTGAGGAAAAGCAGTGTCTTTCCTGCTGAAGTGTGCAATAGCAGAGGTAAAAGAGTATGAGAGGCTGAGCGTGGTGACTCACGCCTGTAATCCTAGCAGTTTGGGAGGCCCACTTGAAGTCGGGATTTCGAGACCAGCCTGACCAACATGAAGGTGAAGAAATCCCATCTCTACTAAATATATGAAATTATCTAGGCGTGGTGGCACATGCCTGTAATCCCAGCTACTTTGGGAGGCCGAGGTGGGCAGATCACTTGAGGTCGGGAGTTTGAGACCAGCCTGACCAACATGGAGAAACTCCATCTCTACTAAAAATGCAAAATTGGCTGGGCATGGTTGTGCATGCCTGTAATCCCAATTGCTCAGGAGGCTGAGGCAGGAAAATCACTTGGACCTGGGAGGGGAAGGTTGTGGTGAGCCAAGATCATTGCACTCCAGCCTGGGCAACAAGAGTGAAACTCTGTCTCAAAAAAAAAAAAAAAAAAAAAGAGTTTGAGAAGAAGCTAAAGAAGATTGAATATGAAGGGGAGAGTTCTATTATACTCAGTGCTTTGAATATGAAAAGCAGTCTTTAATAGCACAGATAAATGTTGGGTGCCAGCCCCAACCCTGTACATGTGTGCCCTTAGTCCCGGTGGTGATGAGGGAGTGAGACAAGAAATAAAGATAAGAGTTGAGTTTCAAAATATGGGTCCAGGGGACCAACGCAAGCGCAGCGACCACACTGGCCTGAGCTCTGGGCTCCACACACTTCTATTAGGTGCATTATCTCATTAATCTTGTGGGCCGTGGTGAGGGGAGGTGAGAAGGGTAAACTCAAAGCTATGCTGGGGTAAGATAGCTGAGGGTAGAGCGTGAATCTGCAGCATTCAATAGCACATGTGATTCTTCTAAGAAATGCTAACCGAGAACACTGAATTTTACCACTGATTGTTAGCAAGGTGCATCTGCGTAGAAGCACAGCAGACAAGGTGCCACCAAGTGTGACCACACACAATGCATCAAGGGGCATTTATCTCCCTAGCATTGCGGACACAGAGAAATCAGTTATTCCGTATTCTGAGAACCTAGGCACAGCCTGTGGCTCTCCAGTTATCTCTGCCCTGCAAGGCCTTCGGGCCTTGCAAGCTCCCAGCTGCAAAGACCTTCCCAAGTCTTGTGAGCAGAGGTCACATTCCCTCCCACAGTTCTTGCACAAGCCCTCTTTACGAGATCCTCATGCAGACCCTGTGTTGAGAAGAGATCGTGGGACCAAAGCAGTCTTTCCTGCCTTGCAACCACACCGCAGCGCTCCACGGTTTTAAAGCACTCTCATGTGGCCTTTACTATAGGCCTCCTGTTACCTCTTGATTTCTGTTTTTACAGGCCTTAAACAATTTTTATTTTACTTCACCATTGTTTGGAGTTGTCTTAACTCCATATCAGTATTTGATATGTGGTACGAATCTCAATGTATAAAATGCAAAGCAAACTTGTAATCATTTAACTAGAAATAACATAGGTCTGCCCTGGCCATCTTGGCCCACAGATACATATGTAGAATTGCTTGTCAGCTAAAAATTTCTTGAGTTGTTTATTTGTCTGAAAACCTATTTTAATAACTGGCAATTTTTACAACTGATAATATGTTACTATTAATAAACTACAGTATTATTATTATATTTCTATTTGAAAAAAATACATGAAAGTTAACCGTTAAAATAGGACAGTGTGTAAATCTCACATGTTTTCCTGGCCTTGGACAGACACTATTGAATTATTGAGAATGAATTGCCCACTGCATCTTGGAATAATCAGGGAAGACTTCTCACCAGCAAAGGATCTGAAGTATGGACAGAAACAAAGCAAGCAGAGAGGAGTGCATTCTCCAGGGTCTGGAAAGGTAAGATATAAGGCATGTTGGTTGATTGGCATCTAGTAGAGTTCAGGGGGAGTATGCAGGACCTATATTGGAGAAAATATGAATACTCTTATAAAAATATGACGTCAAGCCTGTTTTGGGGAGTTCAAAGATATGTTAGAGGAATATTCATTTTACAGGAAGTACTAAACCTTCAGAGGTATTTGACCAAGTGAGTGCCAACATGTACAGGAAACAAAAAAATGTGTTTGCCCCCGAAGATAACTTTCCATGATGTTTACAGGAAAGAATACTGGCCCCAATTATCTCAATCCTTAGTACTAAGATAATTGATCTGAAAAACTTAGCACATGAAATCGTCCTTGCAAACTCTTTGACTGCTGTTTCTCACACAAGCCTGTTCTCCCTCTCCGTATTTATTATGTTTTAATTATTTGGTTAATAACATGTGTTTGGTTATACATGTTCAGCTATTCTTCATTTTCTTTCACAAATATCTATTTGGATATATCAAATACCTACTCAATCCAGTGGGGACCCCAGATTTTATTAATGTTACTGGCTTTAGCATTATGACCCCTTAAAACTTTCACACTCACTGCAAGAATTGTCATGATTTTATTTCTTCCCCTTTGTATTGCTTATTCTCCAAAATGAATCCTCATTTCCTTCTCTCTAATTTCATTAGCAGCTACTGTACCAAATCTTTTCTGTAATCACAGGTCAGCATGGTAAATATCTATTTTCAGATACCACAGCTAATCACATTGCTTTTTTGTTTTCAAACAGAACTGCACTGTAACTATCATATCTTTACAGTAGCAATTTCACAACTTTTACAATAAACATTGTTATATTTCTCATTTTGACCATTTAAAACAAGGTTGTTTGGTAAAAAATACAGTCAGCTGAAGGTTTTCCATCTGAGCAGTGTGTGACTTTTAATTGCAGAAATTTATTATGTAAATTGTCTATGATTTTTAGGCTATCACTAGCCCAAGAACATGTAATAGAGTAAAAAATTTTTAGTGTATACTGTTTATAACTTTTCTTACTTTTCATTACTAAGAAATTGGGAGAAAAAACAAACTTTCTATTTGTGAAGATTTATCAACATCTTAAAATTGGTATTTAAATAGATGAATTATTTGCTGAAATAGTAGGTTTTAATTAAAGCTGCATAATGAGTAATGTTACAGTACAGTACAAAAATTTGTCTTACAAGATTAAATTATTAACTCGTTTTATAAACCTTACGTGATTTATGCAATGCTAATTAAAGTGTAGCGAAGTAATGTCATCAACACATGACCAATACTTCTCATTTCAAAAACTACTTATGCAAATTTCATTTCTTAAAATGGAATTTGCAATTTATTTTTCTGTAGCACTTACATAGTGTGTACTCACTAGGATTTAATGAAACACATTTACATGGATTTAAACATTGCTTTTTATTAAAATTATGTTTTAACTGAATCAGTTTGGACTGTGGCTATTTTTTTCACATAAATGTCTTCAATAACAGATCATCTTTTTGATTTTCCAGAGAATCAGTTCACATCTGCTTATATAAAGCATTGCATTCTTTATAGAGATCTAATTATTGCGAATCTACTGTGCTTGAGGGAAAGGAAGCTGCATTAAGCTAGCTGACACAAAATTCAAGAATACTGAGCCAAAACTTAAAAAGTTGGAGAAAAAAACCTAAATGGCTGATGACTGAGGCATAAAATATAAAGCATCTAACCTTCTAAATGTTGTTAGTTTTTTCCTTTGTTCACTTTGTCTTTGTTGGCCAAAATATGAATTATAATTACCTACTGCTCCAATAACAACAAACTTGCAGAGGAAGTAAATGTTGCCGTTACTATTTCCTTCTAAGATATTACTAAGCATTCTTCAAACTAATTAAATTGTATCAATATTTTTGAAAAGAAAAAAAAATATGCTGGTATTGGGTTTTAGTTCTGATTGTTTTACTATAGTTCACTCCTATTAATACTCATAAAAGTATTTAATCTGGGAAAGATCATGATGTCAGATAGCATGTAAATGTAATCAAATAAACATTCAGACATCTCTTTCTGATTTGGCATATGATTTGATACGGAATCTTTCTTCCACAGAAATATTAATTAGTTAAAGAAACATTATTTCCTAAAGGATGTCTCATGAAAAAGATCCAAAAGTTGCTTTTTAAAGCAAGATTCAGAGATCAAACATCTTGAGAAAAAAATGTGTTTCATTATCCACTGAGAAAGTGACAGTCAGCTTAGAATACAAAAATAAAAGACTTTGGAAAATGTTCTTTAAAGTTTTCAAATTCTTTTCACCATACTCTAATTTTTATGAAATAATTCAAATGTCTTAAGCATTGTTCCTCTCATGATCCCTGGTCTGTGGCCATAGTGTCTAAAAATGTGTGGTAATATCAGTGGTTACAACAGGTAAAATTACTTTATTATATATGGGAAAGAAAAGATTGCCAAAAGGAAAAGTGAATTGTTTAGACACAGTATCAGAAATGATTGCTGGTTTCAACTTTAGTGTCAGTGGAGGAAAGTGGGTATGGTACTACTGGTTGATAATGGTAATGAAATTACCATATTTCTTTTGCTTATGTTTATTCAATTGTTACTTTGAGGATGTATATTATTAACAAATATATATTCAGACATGATCCTTATACAGTCTGTAAATTTCTAAAGTATCATAAACAAAAATAAAAATTATATGACTTTGATAAAATATTTTTAAAGATAACTTGATCATCTCTTTAATTTTTGTTTCAGAATTAACACCATGTAATGTTACCAGTCCAATTCCAATGAGAATGAAACCAGACCAATTGTCCCAAAGAGTTGATATTTTTAGTGTTTTTAAATAACCATAGAACTTGAGGCTCCCATCTTAAATCTTGAAAGTTACATTTGTCTTATCTGAGGCCCTTCCTCAGGAACCATTCTCAGTCATCCCAAATAGTATCAAAAGACTGAAACTCACCAGATCACCACATTCAGACAGTGGGAGGCCAGACCCTTTATCTTTCATGGTTTCTTTTCCCCTTCTTAGTTCCTGTTTACCTGCATGTAGTTACATTCCTTCCTGGCTACATAAACCCCCAGTTTTGCTTGGCCAAAGAGATGGATTTGAGACTAATTCCTGTTCTCCTCACTGCAACACCCAAATAAATTGCCTTCTTTCCTGGCAATATTTGCTGTCTCAGTGACTGGCTTTCTGTGCAGTGAGTAGCAGAACCTAGACCATACACTTGTGTTTTGGTAACAGAATATGCATTTTAAATGCTCAATAAATGTCTAACTTTTACTTTCTTCGTGTGATACCAGTGGTTTAAGTACTTTTCAATAATTTAAGCATTTATTACATAGGCAATTCAACCACATGAGCAAATAGCTCATTCATATATAGGCTCTTTCTGAAATGTAATGTTAGCATTAAATCTTAGTGATTTAATGGATAGATCTATTACTGTCTTGGGTTTAAAAATCTAGAATGTACAGATAACTGTTTCTTTTTCATACCAGGTCTAGGAAAGCCCTAAAAATATAAAGCATGTTATAATATATCCAATGACATCAAGGAGTTTAGAAGAGATACAGTGAAAATCCATTAATGCTATTGAGTTGCATGTGGCTATAACAAGTAAGTGAATGGCATAAACATGCAACTAAACTACATTGATGATCACTATACTTTGATTACACTAAATACCTAATCTCTTTTTGGAGTAAGATATATAATATTAGTATTTTAATTGTATTCCTAAATGTTGAAAATTGAGTCAAATGAGAAATAATACTTATCAGTCATGAGATACTTGATTTTTTTGCAGAATATCAAGATTCAGATCCTTTCTTACCCTAGTTTTGGCTTTATGTTGACGGTTAGCTAGTTGACATTTTTGTGCCTCCACTGTTCTCATCAATACTAACTGGGATAACATGCCCTGCCTAACTATTTTGCTAATATTCCTAGTAAAAATGTTACTCAGTGTATATTAATATGCATAATCATAGCTTTGTTTTATGAAATTCACAGTTCAGTCTGCCTTTTATAGGAAAAACTAAAGTTTAATAATTAAGTATATTAATATTATCCTTCCGTTTCTTTGAATCATGCAATCTATTATAAATAGTGAATTGAAAATAATATTAAAAGGAGATTTTCAATAGAAAAGTCATTATTTAAACATGCTTATAAGTTGCGACTCTTTTATACTTTTTAATTCGTGAATTTGTGAAGTTCAAGAAATGATTTAAATTATGAAAATTTAGGTTGTGTACCTTGAATCACAATAAATATAAAATAATGTTTAAAATATGGCCATCATAGCAACCATACCAACATATGTATTTTAAATGTTTGGATTTTTTTTCAGAATAATACATCTATAAATGGTGTACATAGTAACATTTAAACAAATAATTGTTTGCTCTTTGTCTAATTTTTATTTTCTTTATCTGATACCTGTGGTTTAAGTAGTTTTCTGTAATTTAAGCTAATATTATATAGGCAGTTTTACCACATGAGCAAACAGCTCATTCACTTATAGGAACTTTTTTTTTTTTGAGATAGAGCCTCTCTCAGCCACCCAGGCTGGAGTACGGTGGCATTATATCTGCTCACTGCAACCACTGTCTCCTAGATTCAAGCAATTCTCCCATTTCAGCCTCCTGAGTAGCTGGGATTACAGGCACCTGCCACTAGGTCCAGCTACTTTTTGTGTTTTAGTAGAGACAGGGTTTCACCATGTTGGCCAGGCTGGTCTTGAACTCCTGACCTCAGATGAACTGCCTGCCTCAGCCTCCCAAAGTGCCAGGATTAGAGGCATGAGCCACCTTGCCCAACCCACATATAGAAACTTTCTAAAATGTGATCTTAGTCTTTTTTCTTCTTACGTGTTCCGTATAATGTAGTTTTCATCAAGTATACAACATATTTTGTACACTACTTTTAGAAAATAATATTTCCACTAATAGGTTGTAGTAAAACTTTAACAATATGTCAGAACAAAATGAAATATACATCAATATAAAATCCATACATATTAGTTTACTGGTTTCACAATCTTAAATAATTGCAATGACAGCTGATTAGCCATACTTCAAATCCTGAGAATCACTCTAAAGTTTTTATTTTCCTTTGCTTTGCACAATAGGGTATATAATTCTACCCCACAAATAGAGAACCTTATATTCAAGTAGGAAATGCATTAACAAATAATTACAATATATTCTCTTAAGTTCTGTATCAAAGTATGTGTATATATGTGCTTGTGTGTACATAAGCACATATTCATGTGTATATAAGACTACACACACATGTAAGGACATAGTGATACACAGTGGTTGACATAAAGATACGATGATAAACAAAAGTGAAAATAATCAATTATAAATGGAACTTTGGCTGGTTCAGTGGCTCATACCTGTAATCCTAGCACTTTGAGTGTCTGACGTGGGAGGATAGCTTGAGCCCCAGAGGTAGAGGCTGAAGTTGGCTGTGGTCCCACTGCACTCCAGCTTGGGCTACAGAGTGAGACCTTGTCTGAAAACAAACAACAACAAAAACAAGTGCCTGGAACCATTAAATAGGATGCTTTATTTAGGTAAATATATACAGCTGACCCTTGAACACTGGTCTGAACTGTGCAGGTCAACTTATATGTGAATATTTTTTTCAACCAAACACAGACTGAAAATGTGTTCACCAGATGAAAAATTTACATATGCTGAGGGCCAACTTTTCAAATATGTGGGTTCTCACACGGATGACTGAGGGACTTGAGCATGTGTGGATGTTGGTAAATGTGGAAGGTCCTGCAACCACTACCCCGTGTATATCCAGGGACTAATTTACTGTAACTAGCAGAAGGGCTTACAGTAGGCCATTGAGTTTGAGACAATAGGAAGGAAATGTCGTATTGGTCTTATAAAGGAGTATGAGATGCAGAGCAACTGAAGAGTTAAAAAAATTAATCTTATGCTTCTATAAGATGTTTGAAACATTATAATTAGAGAGTTTAGGGCAGGTTACAAAGGGTGTTTAATAGCGACAAGAAGGCAATTTGGAAGAGTTCATTGCAGTAAGTAGGAAAAGATAGATTTAAGAAGTAACTGTGCTCACTCGGAGCTGGCAACAAAAATGAGAACTGGGAGACAGCACTGACAGAATAGAGAGAGCATCAAATGAAATGTGGGTTTGAGACAGAGGCAGGTGGTGTTTAACATTAACAATATTTTCATGTTGTTATTAGTAAGAACAAAAATTATAGAAGCATAACAAGATGGTAATGGGGATCACCTAAGTCCATATTTTTATTAGATTTGAGAAGATGTGTAAGTATAAGTGTAAAATACAAAGCTTATGGTAAAACAGATGTCAGCCTGAATAACAAAAATGATGAACCTTCCCCTGTGTCATTTTGGGTAAGTTACTTCATTTCTCTTGGCCAAGTTTCATTCATTGTATAATAGGACAATAATATTTTCTATTGGTTAGTTGGTTGTGAGAATTAAATGTTATATGTAATATGATAATGTTTAGAATGGCACTAGGCCCATGGGAAACATTGATTATTGTTGAAAATTATTATTATCTGTCAAAGGCAAATTCCATTAACTACCTTGTTAGGTGGTTGAGGATATATACAAGATAAAAAGTTGTCACATAGCCTGACACATGTGTTCTTTTTTTTTTTTTTTTTTTACAAACAGTAGCTGTAGTTATTATAGGTGTCAAGATACCTACATGGAAACAGAGTTGACATGTCTGTATGAAGTCTTTAAAAAGATTCATGATAGAAATACAGATTAACATTCTGTAGGTAGTTGTTAGAGGAAAGAATGCCTAGATTATACCACTTTGTGAAAAGAAGGGCAATTCAAAGGTAGAATCTTGAATAAACTCCAAAAGGTTAAAAGAAAGATAGAGCAAATGTATTTGGTGAAGATAACTGCAGATAAGCAAACTAGTATCCTATATATATGGTATGTTACATACAATTGACTGTGGGGTCTGAGGCTTACTTCAGTAAATATAAGACTGGATGCGCTATTTATGTGAGTTAGGGAAAGACAATTCATGACACCCAGACTAGTTTGTATGATTACATTTGTTACAAACACAATTTCAGAGCATTTTGAACTTTAGAATTGTGGAAAAGATACTGAAATGCTGATACTGATAGGATTGCCAAACATGGTAGGAAAACAGCATATACAATTTGCCTACTTATGAGTCAAATAAAAAGGCTTTCATGGTACCTGGAAAATAGGTCAAGACTAAGGCAAAGAGGGTGAATGCTAGAAAACGTTGGCAGAGGAAACTACATTGATGAAAGAAGAAACAGGACAATGGTAGCTGAAATCATGAGTAGAAATGAAGAATGAGTTTTGCTTAGAAAAGCAGAACAGAGCAGTAACAGAGAGGTGCCAGAGACTAAGTTTACAAAAATAATGTTTAATAAAAATAGCTAAAAATATTACCCTACAACCACTATTCTAGATAAAGGAGAAAAAATTAAACACAGGATTCTTAAAAGGAGCATAGGAAAGAATATAAAAGAAAAGAATTTATCTATTCTTCTTTATTTTCAGTCACACAATCCTAATGATCTTGTAGTTAGTTAGAAAAGCCAGAACTCTTTTTTTGAAAGATCTGTCAGTTGGAAATGTCCGTATTCAAGACATACAAAGTAAGACTTTCATAATCTTTGATTTTGTAACAGCCTAAGAATGGTTAAGTGTATGTTTACTTTCAGGAAAAGACAGGGAAGTGTAACTGAAATTTTACTTCATTTAATCCTTGCTTCCAAATAGTCATTTGGTTGCCAAGAAAATGAGCTCATTTTTCTTCCCTGTGACTTGTGTTTTCTCTCCTTTACTCTGTGAACATTTTAATAATAGGAACCTTGTTGATCTAGGTTTTTTCTAATAAGCATTTTAGGTGCATATTTTGCCTGCCTCAGTGGAACAAATTTTAAGGAAAATTTTTGAGCTTATTAGAAAAAGAAAATAATTTCTAACAGTTTTTCAAAGTTGTAATCGAATTTCTGGAAAGTCTTCCTTTGTGGGAAGTATAATGGTTTATATATGTCATTATTTTAAATTTTATTTTACATGAAGTGGTTGTCACGTACAATTACATTTGCAAATGATTCTCCTAACACCCTACTGAGTCAAGTAGTATGAGCAAACAAAAAGTGATTCACAGGATTTCACTTTGTTTTATAGAAAGTATGGTCATTCCAGGCAATGAAGTAGAAATTAAATATAAATTTTGGAAAAATACTTGGAGCTTAGGTGAGAGTAATAATCATGTGTCCAATATTTAGGTCAATGCTATCTTACGGAACAAGAGTATGATAAAAATGCTTTACTTAGTATTCTGGTGCATATATCCTAGCACTCTTTCCTTCAATCTTGAAATTATTTTCTAATGCACTATACTTACTATATTTGACTTTGTTACTCAGTGTATCTTCTACTTGTGAATAATTGTGTGTGAGTTTGTATGCATAATGATTTCTTAACTTTTTAAGATTAATCAAATGGTAATAGTTAAGAAATATTTCTTTGGATGTTCATTTTATTTTTAGCACAAGCTTTGAAGTTATGCACATTATGTGGGAAAAGCCCCACTGATTACTTTTCTGAGGGAAATTGTGTTGCAATACAATTTAGATATTAATATTGCATATTACTGAATGAAATCCTGGATGAATATATACCTGCACTGATTTTCATGAGAAATATTAGAAATAATTGTCACCACCCAATGAAGATTTTTATTTTCAAAATTCTTCACAGTTTCCTGAATGGACTTTTATATTCTCAGAATATGACCATCACCAGAATTAGTTGCATGGAACAATAAACATTATGAAAAGCCTAACCGTCACACCATTTACAAAGCAAACATGCAAACGATGTGAGATATGTCAACGTACAAAGCACAGATGGTGACTGAGTGCCAACATTTTAAGTGATCCTTTTCAGTTGATCATGCATAATTTAATATGTCAGTCATTTAAAGCTCAATAGGAAACAGAAAACTTGTGGGAAGTAAATGAAAACAAACCTCTTGGAGCCAATATTAACAATAAGGAAACTACAACACAGCAGGCAAAAAATATTATTAGATGACTTTCCTGCATTTGGATTTCGATTTGAAAATTCTGTATTACTCTTTTCCTCTTCCAAAGGGACCCAGAATTCAAAGAATGTAATGTAGTTTCTATTCATTTTGTTGAAAGTTAGCTTCTTAATATTGAAATATTTTTGTAATAGCCAAATGCAGATATAAATGGAAGAAACATTAAAAATGTGAGTTTCTTACATATGTAAACCTTTATTGATGAAAATATTAATAGATGTATATAACATGAAAACTTAGAAAACCTGTAGATATAATTAAGCATTTCTTTGTTGATAACTGTTATTACATTTTTAGTTTCAAGTAATGATATTCAAATTATTTTAGAATTAAGTAAGTGTGATGTGGGCAGTGTAGTAAACTTAGCTGTTTTTTAAATTTTTAATTTACAAAAGTACTTTCAATTTTTTTAAATTAAATTTATCCATTTTATGCATTTTTGTGTGAAACTGGTAGGTGTATGCTGACAGTTTTATTTCTCTACCTAAGTTAAATCTACTATAAAAAGTATTGTGATTAACTAGTGATGCATAAATTTACATTTGTATAATTGTTTTTAAAGGTATTGGAAAAGGAAATAAAAGACTTCATTATTAACAACCACCCTTAGCCAATAAAGCAATATGCCATGAGGACCTAAAAATGTTAAGGTGAATTTTTAAAACTATAGGGAAAAAGTGCTCTACAAGCCCCATTAGGTGAAACTATAGCAGCACAAAGCTGTAGTGTAGGAGGTCTGCGTATGTCCGAGGAAAAACCTAGAGGAAACAAACTTATCAAAAGCACTGAACATTTGAACTGCTTTCTCACCCAAGTTTCCAGTAATTGTGGCTGGTGGCCCAGGATATTAGATAGTCAGCCGGGCCACCTGCCCTTGTCATTGCTCAAGAGTAACTGCAAGCCTGCCTAATATCAATGTGTTGTCAAAATAAGGAATAAATAACAAATGTAAAACAATGTTAAATTTCCTTTGCTTTGGCCCATGTATATTATATCTTCCGTACTTTTCATCTTTCCTATAACTACTACGTTAATATAAGTGTGGTATGCAAATAAAATAATTAGCATTTTCCTTTTGCACAAACCTATACAGGTGCTGAATACAAAGATGAACAGTATGAATGAAAGAATATCTGAATTTACATAGGCTACATTTAAATATGGGAAATATTGAAATTCACAGATTCGTAGAAGAACATTATGATTTGAACAATGTGGAATTCAGATGCAAATATAGTTCTGGATATATTAAAATTTTAATCCTATTTCAACAAAAAATATTTAATACATATCACAAACCATTACATTAAAAGATTCAAAGGTGATAATGTCAAAACTGGAGATTGAAAGCTGGAAAGAGTAGAGACTTCCATAATAGTATGTGGTTTGTTTTTTTTTTCATTTTTCTATAGCTTTAAAACTGTACTTGGAAATTAGAACAAATTCTGTCTAAGCAAGGAAAATGGCTGAGAAAAGCAAAAGGTCAGTCTGCTTTACTTTCATCTGTCTTTCTATATTTTTTCTATCTGTCACTAAGACAGAAGAAAAGCTAAGCAGAAGGCTTAGTATAAGCTGTGTTTTGGAAATTTTGACAACAAAACATATAAAGCACATGTTCTTAGGAGATTTCAGAAAAAATGTAATTTTTTACTATAGTTATTTAAATGTAGCACTGATAATTAAAATTAACTGACAACACTGAGTGTTTCTTAGGGTGTTTTTGGGATCATGGACAGCAAAGAACAACATTTTAAAAATTGTTAATTTCCTGGTAGTAATAAAGTATATATTTTTATACAAGACTATATTCTCCAAAAACCATAATATAATTGTGGTATATATTTAATAAAATATATGCTGAATTTGTTTACATATTTAATGTGTATTTATTATCAATGTATATCATATCCTTTTAGAATAGATATTTATTTTATATTATATATACTATATATGTCCTCTTATAAATATGTACTTACTATATCTGTTCTCTTAAAAGTTTAAAACAGCATATTAAAATATTGAAAAAACCTTACAATTAAGAAAACTGCTTAAATTTTACTCAGTATTTTGAACATATCCTTATTTTTTTTTCTTTTCAAATAAATAGTTATTAGAATCTCTAAAGATTCAATTGTGAATTAAAGTAAAAATATCTGTGATTAGTTTGGTTTTATAGATGTTTAGTTTGGTTATAACATATTGTTGTTGGCTCTGGGAGGTTGACAGTTGTTATCACAAGCTTCACACTCTAAATAATTCTCTCCTGTTGTCCAATATTAAAGGGAAAATACTTAACAATAATTGAAAGTTGAATAGAATTATTTCTGCTAGATAATGAGCATCCTAGATAATAATTGGAATTTTTTTCTGAGTTTTGATCTCTTCAGCAAGAAAAGAAGCTAAATTTTAAAACTTAGTAAGTATTTATATTATACTTGCATTGGGTATATGTATTTTCTCAAAGAATAAATGTCTGAGTATATTATTCTGTTTTCACACTGCTGATAGACATGTACCTGAGATGGGATAAATTACAGAGAAAAAGAGGTTTAATGGACTCAATTCCACATGGCTGGGAAAGCCTCACAATCATGGTGGAAGGCAGAAGGCAAGTCTTACATGGCAGCAGGCAAGAGAGAGAATGAGAACCAAGTGAAAGTGGTTTCTCCTTATAAAACCATCAGATCTCATGAGACTTATTCACTACCATGAGAAGAGTATAGGGGAAACTGCCCTCGTGATTCAATTATCTCCCACCAGGTCCCTCCCACAACACATGGGAATTATGGGAGCTACAATTCAAGTTGAGATTTGGGTGTGGACACAGCCAAACCTTGTCACTGATTAAAGTGAGTTTGCTATTGTTAGCATAAAACCGTAGAATAGCTGGCTTTTCCCATAGCTGCAGTAATCTGGGATTTGATATCACAATTTCCACAATGAATTTGTCTGCTTTTTCTGTGAACCACACCCATAAGGGAAGAGTATGTTCAACCACAATTACATCATCTGAATGGCATAATATCATAGGCTCCTCAAAGTGTCCCAATATCTACTCTACAAACTGTACCCACATTTTGACAATTGTTATTAGGATATGTGTCCAAATATCATTTTAAAAACAGAGAAGACAATATCATTCGTTATAATAGCTTTATGTGTACATTATACACCTAGGATTGTGCAAGCATTTGCCTCACTAAACCATCATTCAAGAAGTTACTGAGACTTAAGAGTTAAATAACTTGCCAAGTGATACACACTAGCAAGCTGTTAACCTGGTGTTTAAACTAGAATTCTAAATTTAAAGCCTTTATTATTACTCTGCATCATTCCATTACATCATATTTTATCAAGACTATTGTTAGGCAGAAACTGCTACTAAGTGACAATTAAATTAGAAAGACCTAATAGAAAATGAAGTTTCCACTGGATTTACTGAAAATAAAGATGTTAAGAAATGTTCCTACTTTTTGTGAACTGAGGGGAATTTTAAGATAATAAGATCCAAATTCCTTTTTTATGACAGGGAAACTTAGAGTGTGTATAACTGATTCCGAACTGCACAACAAAAAATAGGGATTAAAACAGATGTTAGCTGACCTCTATCAGCCTTGATAGAAAAAGAAATTATTCTCTAGTTGAAAGAGAAATTATTCTCTAGTCTTATACTAGACTTATACTCATTCACTATTTCCCTTTCTCTATTGGAGCATCGGTAACTGTTCTGGCAATAATGCCTTAAATATTGCTTTAAATCTGGCTTCTAACTCACCTCATGAGGGTATTTTATCAAAGGGAGTGGGCAGAGGAAGATAGTCCAGAGTGAGTATGGAAGAGAACCAAAGGCCAACTTGCTTCTCCACTTAATTTTATGGTAAGCTTAGCCTGTCCGTTGACTAAAGCAGTATATGCTATACAGTATACTCAGTCACATTGTCTAATGGTGCCTTGCAGATTTATTTATATGTGCTTCTAATCATAACTGTTTTCCCTGCTGGAAACTGAAAGTAAAATTGACCCTTTTTCCCCAAAGAAGCCCTTTCTGTATTTTTCATATGCAGAGGACTATGGCAAGATGGATTCAGTAGATTTCACAAAATAGAAATTGAACATGGCCAAGTGAAAAATACAGTCTGCAAATGTGAGAAAATAAATTAGGTTAGACACTGATAAGTTTTACTAGCAAAAATTCATTATTTTTAGGATCTGATAGCAGAAGGGATTCATCAAAATATGAATGAGCAGCTAATCACAAAACAGCAGAGCAGAGGACCACCTTAGCTAGTGCATAGATTCTAAACTTATGCATTCTTTGTTTTCATGCAGGATATTGTGAGTGCAGCAGAGTACGTCCCCTATACCATTATTTAGATCCTCTTTTCCTGTTATTAACATGAAGGCCTCATGTTCAAGAACCCTTTGGAATCACTGATTTTATATTTATCCCAAGAAAATTATAGGGATCCTCACCAAATATTCATAAGAAAAAACAGACTTTTGTGTTAAGTCGATAAGAGTAGGGTTGTTACTACATCATAGTTTATAACATGCTTATACAATGAACTCAATAAAAACTTTCCATTGCCTAACAAAAGCAAGTGAAAATTAATAAGAGATTATTCTAGACATGGGAAAATAGTCCCTTTGAGAGGGTGCTTGCATCTATGGTTGGAAATAGATGTAAACTCAAGCACTGAATAAGATTACAACCACCTTACCTAGTACCGGATCATAGACATCCTGTAAGCCAAAGCAGAAACCAAGCATTCCTAGAAACCAACCATTCCTAGAAACTCTCTATGCTAAATAGAGAAACAAGGACCAGAATTCTTGATTTAACTCCATGTAGGTCAAAGCAAAAACTGACCATCACTGGAAACTCTCTAATTTAAACAGAAAAACAAACAAACAAAAAAACCCCAGAATTCTGGACCCAACTCTTGGTACCCACAAGGAGCTGATCTTAAGCTGATCCTATGTTTTTTAATGAAAATTATAGTCACTGCCTAGATTAAGAAGACCCAGAGGATCTACAGTTAATTAACTAAGACAGGATTTTACAAAGACATTCCAAGGAACAAATAGTCCAGAAGATGCCGCCAATAAAGCGTTTATAGGCAAATACATTTGGGAAATCATAGAAATTCAGAAAGCACATTAGCATATTAAAGTCTCCAGTTAGAAACATCTGTGCAACTTTGCAGAATGAGTTTATTTCTAAATTTATTTGTTCATTGTATTATTGGTTTTGGTAAACTTAGTTAATACTGAGTTGCTGGCATTTCCAGAACACCTTTTAGGAATGAAACTAATATAGAGATCTCTTATAGTGATGCAGCTATAACAGTGGCTGTAGAAAAACACTATGAAAAGGAAATGTGTTATATCAAAAAAGCAGAAGTCAGAACAGTAAAGCCATGTCATACAAATCATCAAGTTGTATTAGCCTCAACACACTAAAGGAGAAACCATGCCATTGACCTAATCCTGACAGCAACGGTAGTTTTGACTGTCAATATATGATCTCATCATGGTAGGAATACAAACATTCCACCTTTACACACAGAAAATGATATGAAACCTGGTTATTTGTATGCTTTTATGTCATTTTTAGATATTAAATTATTTATTTTGTCTCATAGGAATGTCTAATGTTGATATTTTTGTCTTTTATTACAATTTAAAACTTCCATTTGCCATATTGAGGTCAACTTGCTTCAGAATAGGAAACTGGCATGAATTACTTTGACTAACATACAAAGGTTTCTTTATAGGATCTCAGGATAATAGCAAGATGAGTTTTCTAAATGATAATATGGATATTTCGTGGCATAAGCATTCTTCGAACAAAGATTAAAATACACATGCCAAGGAAGGGAGAAAAACAACACAGTGAGGGAACTAATCACAAGTATCACTGGGTTTAGTTTACTGTTTTTGTGATTTCAAAAATGTACCTTCTAACAAAGCAACAGGAATCTAGCCTTGAAATGCTAATAGATCTTTTCTGAGTTATTGATAGACAGTAAAAGGCTTTCTCAAAAAAAAAAAAGACACATATGGCTTCTGTAAGATACTTTGAATGGGTCACAGGAAAATGAGAATATGGTCTTTCTGGAAATAATGACAACAGCAGCTACTTCTCTATATTACTCACAGATATAGATATAGAAAATCTGTAATAAAATACCAAAATATAAATAATAATTGTCTGTATAACATTTCAAGTGATTTATTTTCTATATTTTATGTTTTCTATTGCTCCTTTTCCAAGATAAGTACTTATTATTTTGCTAGTCATATAAAGTAGAAAAATGTTTTCCTAAAATTAATTTTAAAAAAGATGAAAGAAATACAAAATTTGGAGTGGTTTGACAAAATTTTACACAAATCTCAGAACAGATAGCTCCAGACAATTAATATTATGATGTTTCACGTTTCAGTATAAACACATTTTATTTATTATTTGAGAATAAATTAGATACTTAACTTTGTCTGTGGAATCAGACCTTGGCAATCAGCACGAGTTTACTTTCTAAAACAAACATCTGTTTTTTCTCAGGTTACCACATAATCAGTTTCAAACATAGTCACCACTTATCATTGGTCAACCTGCTATTTCCTTGACTGAATTCAAATTATTGTCGTCCTTTATAAACTTCTTTTTCTTCAGCAGCCTGTTATTGCCAAATTCCTTAAGATGTTTCTGCAAGCATCATTGTACAGCAGTGTCCATTAGAAAATGCACAATGTGACGAATGCTTTAGGCTGACGATCTGCCTTGAAGCAATCCTGGGTCATGTCAAAAAGATCCAATTACAGCCAAGATAGGAAGTTGAACATTCTCAGCTAAAATTGATCATGAAAGTGTATTAGTTTAGCAAAATGTCAATCAAATGATGCGGGCAGAGATGAGCTAAAGAGGTTAATAGGGAAAGTGAGCACATCTTTGGCACTCTAACAGATAACATATTGTCCTGTGGCTTCTAGCTCATACTTTCCACTTAAAATAAAATTCTCAGACAATTCCTCGGTTGTGATACACTGTGAGCCCAGTGGTCATGGTCAGAGGCATTACAATTTAGCTTTATGGGTAAAAGAGGGTGAATGACAGGAAGTCAAACCACATACTCACTGATAAGTTGAAGCAGGGTGATGGCAAACAAGTCAGGCAGAGAAAACATCACAAAACCCCATTATTTGGCAAGTTAAAGCACTGTGAGATGGCTGAGAAGTGACAGCAGGGAAAGAAAAAAATATATACGAGCGTGTAAGCTACTGAATAGGGAAAGCTCAATTTGTGCAAAAATGTCATGAAGTCCTTGGGGCAGAGGCAAAATCCTGCACAATGACAGGTCCTGCAAGCAGCGGTCATAGCCAGTGACTAAGAAACAGTGCACAAATATTCTCTAGCCTAGACTGCATTGCAAGTAAGAACTTTATGTTTTCAACCAAGCTCATGGAAAAATATTAACATCGAATATTTTTAAAGATGGGAGCCCAAAAATGCTATCTTTTGCTGAGTCACACAGAATACTAATGAATTATAGAGTCATCATTTAAATTGTGAAGTATGGTTTGTTTGGTATAATCACTGAATTCTAATTATGCACAATTAGTGAGATTTAACACCTTCAATTGTTTAAATATGTACATGGAATTCATTCATTTTCTGAACAGGTGCACTGCTATGAGAGTTTTCAAAACAGCTGTAAAATTATCAACAGTTAAATGAAAGAATAAAGAACGCTTTTACATACCTGTGCTGACATTACATCTCTTTTCTTCTTCTTTCACTGAGATCCACATACGTTGCAGAGACAACACCTATCTGTCACTGAAAATATTTTTGACAACCTATCAGAAATGATCCTTCCTGACAACCTGTCTCCAAAAAGCTTCTCCTTCAGGGTGGCTACAGTGGCCAATAAGACACACTTGATCCATTGACTTATTTAGGAAGTAGAGTAGACAGAGCTTACTAAGTAACAAGAGCTGGGGCAAAGTAAAAAGGAGGAATCTAGAAAAACTCCCAAGATACGATGCTGGGCAAATGTTTAGATGGTGAATCCAAATATAGGTGTACAATTACTGTAACATACCGTTTTAAACCTAACATGCCAGCAGCCTGTTCCCTCTCAACATCATCTTTCTATCACAGCATATTCAGAAGGTATTTGGTAGAACTCTGCTTCTACATGTTACTTTATGTTATGTAAAAATCTTTTTTGACAGTCTGAAATTATTGTGAAATTCTAAGTTATACAAAGTTAAGCATCTTATGAACGATAAGTCAAAGACTTTCCATATTAATGTGTGCATTATATATCTTCAAAGAATGATTATAGGATGCAACTTCCTGACTTGTCTAAAGCTTATTTGTTAGTTGAACGCCCCCTCAACATTTCTGACAAACTAAAATTGCATGAAAAAGGTTTCAATCAATTACTTTCTGTTTAATAATTTAGGGTTATCTGAATATATGTATCTTTCTTTTTCTTGACTTCAGATTCTTTGAGGGAAGCAGTGGGATATTGCCCATCTCTGTAATGCTAGGACCTAGCATAATTCTTTAACATAGTGAAACTCAATAGATGTTTATGCAATTAACAACAAATGATGATGATTGTTTTACAGTAATTCTAACACTGTATCACTCTCAAATTAACATGATGGTAATTTTTTTCCATTTCTGTCAATTTGGGCATAATTTGATAAATCTTGAAAACAATACAAACAGAGAAACAGCTGGTAGAAACTATGTGACATTTATTCTCTAAAATCCTTAAATCTCCTATTATTCTGTATACATACCACTTAAAAACTAATTTGTATAGATTTGATATCTCCAATTATGATAATCATGTATAATTAAAACACACATGCTTTCTGGGATAGGCTTGCTAAATAAATGTGGTTAAAACCTTTAGGGTGACCCAAAATGAGACACATCATTGTGTAAGCCCATCCTCTTGAACCTGTGACACGCTCCTACTCAAGAGAATATGGTAAAGGTGATGAGATATCAGTGATTATGCTTTCTTAGATGGCAAAAAAATGAGAGATTTTGTTGATGTAATTGAGGTCCCCAGTTGATTGTCATTCAATTAATACAAAGGGAAACTATGCTGAGTATGGCTAACCAAATTATATTCAGCCTGTAAAACAAACAAACAAACAACAACAAAAAACTAGGTCTTCCCTGAAGGCAGAGACTCAAAGTAGCAGAAACTCTTTAATTCCATAGCTGGCTTTGAAGAAGCAAGCTACCAGGGACTATACACCAAACAAAATTAATTCACTCACCAGTCTGGAGAAATGTATCCTTCTGTAGTCTGGCTTCCAGATAAGAACACAGCCCAGCTGATGCCTTGATTTCAGCCATTGCAGATCCTGAGCAGAGAAGCCAAGTGTCGATCAGAAGTGCCCTGGTGCTGGACTTACAGAAATAATCGAATAAAACATGGATATTGATTTAAGATCCTAAAGTTGTGGTACTTTATTACACGGCATAAAAAATTCATACACTCATTGAAAATTAAAGCTCAGGGGAAAAAAATGTTTGTTTTTAATATATGTGTGTCCTAAATATTACATGGGGAAAAATATTTGTTTCTTACCTGAAATTTGAATTTAGTATATAGACTGAATTGTATTATTTATTTATTTCTTTGCTTATTTATTATTTATTATTTTAAAATCTGCCAACCCTACTGGGGAAATTCTGTTCACATTTATCACTTCTTCAACTCTGCAGGTAATTCAAGAGTACTTTCTACTTAAAGTTTATTTTGAGAAGAGTAGTAAAATCTCAACAAACTATTCTAGGGGAAAAAAATGAAGGCCACAAATTATGGAATGTTTAGATTTGTATAGTGTAGAGAAACTGTTTTCCTTTGCCGTTTTTATCCTAGCCATACCCACACATGCAAATAATCCAAAACAGGTTGTCACTTTCAAACACACGCACACACACAAACACACAGCCATTAAAACACATCCCTAAAACCACATGCTATGCAATAGCTTAGTTCTCTCTAAAGAATATTTTATAGAATGTCCTTTTTAATCAAAACCAAAACAACTAAAATATTTTTTAAAGTCTATTTTTATTTAATATCCAAATTTCTGTTAATATCACAGGAATCCAAGTAAACTAGTAAAATAATCAATACCAGACTTTTGGATTACAACTGTATTTTCTTTAAACATGGTACCTGCCATTAAGTTCTCAATACATTGTGAGAATTTCTCTATAATGAGGCTATTGTTTCAGACTTTAGATAGCCTTTAAATGAAAAAGTGTTTTAAATAAAAACAGCCCAGGTTTTGATGTCAGTGAAATTTGGTTTAATCCTACATTGTTACAGTTGTTCTAAACACAGCTTACTTTATATATATTCACTTCAGGTGTTTATGTAATGTATCTGACAGGACTATGGTTATTAGAGAGAAAAAAGCAGACAGGAGGCAAAGGCCTGGTGATCATGAGGAATGTATAGGCGTGTACTCTTGTCAAATGCTTTCACCTATGTATTATCTCTTTTTACCTTACCCAGATGCTATGAGGCAAGTAGGGAAGATGGTATTAATTTCATTTTCAGAAGAAGAAAATGAAACAGCAAGGTTGCGTAACTTGTGATTTGGCACTTGAACCCACAACTTCATGTAATTTTTTTTTCCAATTTATTTTGTCTCAATTACTTTCACTTACAGCATCTCAATTAAGAAAACCCTACTATTTATTTGTAAATCTCTTTCTTTGTGTGAGGCTACTTGAGAAGACAAAAGTAAAAGACAAAATTTACAGGCACAAATATTGATTCATAATATTTCATTGATGAATAGGAATTCATGGATAGAGCGCAAAGGGCTAGTTCAAGCAGAAAATGGCTTATATCCTGTACTTCACCAGGGAAGTAATTCTGATCTCGGTTTGTTTTGCTCATTCCTCCATCATTGTAGTATGACTATGAGATCTCAGATCCAGCTGTCACAGAGGAAGTGGAAATTTTCAACCATGAGTATCAAGTCATCTTTTCAACGTGAAGGTTCGTTGCTGCCAAATAAGAAACACTATTTTGTTTTTATGTATGTGAGAGTAAATCATTATTCATAATCCCAAATCTCCATATTTTAAAATATGATAATGATAAAGTTATTTTATCCTTGTACAGAGACTATTTATAGTTAAAATCAGTCTAGAGTTCCCATTGGTTTACAGAATTAGATCACCTCTTCTTTTTTTTTAGGGGTCTATTGAAAAGCTCTCAGTCTATCTAGATAGCTCACTCTTTGATGTGTAAATTGTTCTTCTGTTACTGAGACTGCAGAGAGGTTAGTTTTACCAAATGTAACCTTTATCTTCATTCACAGTAACGAATACACATGGACTTTCACTTAAAGGTCATTGTCCCCCGGATGTTCACATGAGATAGGAAAAAGTTCACTGCAAGGGAAACCACTTCAACCAATAAATAACTGTGATGTATAATGCCATTTTACCCCTTGAAAATAAGTTTTTTACATGTTGGGTATTTTATTTTATTTTATTTTTTGTATTATATCCCTTACTCATATACATTTGAAAAATGGTTGTACACTTTAAAAATGCCATATGATTAATTTTAAATGGAAAACAATAAAACTACTGCCTAAATCATCACTATGATTAATTTAAACACAGCCAATGCATCATTTGATTTCTAGGTAGTTCTACATACTGTTTAGCAGATGCATCTTAATTTTGTGTCAGTTCAGAAATAACTAGAAAAATATTTAAGAGCTTTTTACATATATAAATACAAATATATGGACATATTTTTATTATAGAGTTTTTCATTCCAACATTAGATTTTTAAAATGTCACAAATAATCTTAGTTTCCTGAGAGATAACCTAATTTGGGCAGTGTGAAATTCACTGGTTTTAGGTTCACATGAATTTCAATGACTGTTTTATTTTTATTATTCACCTCAATTGAGTTTTAAGTTATATTTCCTTTAGTTCTAAGTCAGACTTCAAACTTTAAATATGATTCAATTACCTCAAATTTTGGCAAGGATTCATAATATTACATTCCCATAGGGGAGCAAACAACCATATTTAAGTATTGTTGGTATTATTTTTCGTATGAAAGTAAAGCACTATAGAATGGAATTTTATTATTAATATCATTGACAGAATAAATTATTCCCAAGGTCAAATTATTTTATGTGTAGAATCTAAATTTTGCATGATAATCATGTATTTTGCCAGTGTAGGTGTCAGACTCATTTTCTGATCACAGTTATAAATATTTATATTTTTTTCCATATTGTGAAGATTTGTTAAACCAAAGTACATTAACTCATTTCTATCTGACCTTATTACAGATATGTTAAGGAAATCACACCTGAAATTTAAATCTGGCATAATTCAGAATAATTACTATCTAGAGAAATGAGCAAGTTTTCCTAAATCTTCTGAGGAAAGCTTTCTGGTTTTCTTCATTATAGCTTTTTCAAATTTTTTTTTATTTATTTATTTTAAGAAAAGGGAATATAATGCCTATTATGAGCTAGCCACTTTGGAAATATTAACACATTTAATCCAAACAACAACTGTATGAGTAGTAACCTATCTTGTAACTGAGGAAACTGCATCACATCAAGATTGGATAACTTGCCCTCAAAAGGTACATATGTGACTTTAAGATAGAGCTCAATGGAATATTAATGAGGAAGAAAAATTAGAGAATTTTATTCTCTAGAATTCTCCACACCAGTGTTTCAACAATTTAATTCTATATCTAACATTAAAAAGTGGCTTGAACACACACATATGTACACACACACAAACACACACACACACACACACACACACACAGTCTCTACAACTTTGATTTAATCATTTTTAAAAGACAGAATTTACAATGTGTCCCTGTTATTTGACCAAGGCCTCTTTTCTTTCACAGAACTCGAAGTAATGTTTAATTAGATACTAATATTCACTTCACCTGGCTAGGCCAATGCCACTCGGCTCCATATGCCTCCCTGAACGAAACAATAATGTTGACCCACAAACTGCCATCCAGTTTAATAATTAGAGCCCAAGTGTTAGGCTGCATCTAGGCATATGGATAGCAAACTTACACTAGGAAGGATTAAAACTCTTCTCTTCCTGCCTCTGAAATACCCTTGCTTACACTCTTGTAAGAGGAATTCAGCTAATATCATTCTAAATATTATCTCAGCAATTTTTTAACTGTTGTACCCCCGGATTTTCAGTTTATCCAAATAAATGGAATCAAAAGATGGCTTGTTGAAATTTAATTTGTTCTTGAAAAAGGAAAGGAGGTCATTTAAGTATAAAAAACTTTTTTCTAAAACGTATCTACAAAATGCAATCCCACAACACCAGGGATGGAAAGGCTTTTCCAGTACATGAGCAATTGGCTCATAAAGCAGAGGAGGGAGTGTCTTGGCCTGAATTCTAAAGTCGAACTGCCTTTCTTTATCATATTTGGAGGAGATGCTGAAAACTCTTCATTTATACTACGTATATTCTGTCTATTATGTATGAAATATTGTTTACCAACGAAGAATAATGTTTTAATATTTCTAATAATGGACATGAGTTTGCTTTAGAACTTTTTATCATGTAATATTCACATATAAGATATGACTTCACAGGATGGCAGAATTTATACTGAAACCATCACAACCATCAGAAGAGCAATAATGCAGAATTGTGTTTCTGTAACTCACTACTTTGAATGTGGGTAGCATCCTGCATCTTATTAGTGATGACACTCCTTAATAGCTGTTTTATGTAATGAAACCATCTGCCAATACTTTAGCAAGCATTCACTACTCCTCTAAGTGTTAAAAAAAAAAGTACTTAAAATGCTTTTTTTTCTTTGCTGTGCACAGCTTGTTCCTTGAAAGCTAGAGAATTTCAGAGGTTTGACCTATTTCAGACTATTATTCTCTAGCCTAAGCTCTTTGACTACATCCCTTTTTAGATTCACATCAAACTAATTCTGGGTAGAGTTTAGTGATCTTTGACATCAATATAATAATCTTTGATGCAAAGAAATATATGATTCTATTCACTAAATTACAACCAATTACATTTAGACCTTTGACCCAGTTAATGACTTTGAGATCAAGCAAGACAATTGGAGGGACAGAACACTTTCTTGATCATTGCCTGCAATTTTCTATGAATTGAAAATTTTATAGTAGGCTAATTGGTGGTGCACTGACTTCCTCCCAGAATTGAGAAACAAAGATACATTAAAATAGTTTACAAAAATTGTATCATTAAAAAGTACAAGATTGTAAAAAGATAGAGGATATAAATTATATCATATGCATTTTATGTAAGATAGTATCATAACTATATACTCTTTTTATTAGGAACTGTAAGTGAATTTACTTTGCAGTTTCCCTTTTAGTTAAGATTCAAACTTCTTTTATGTCCTAATTCATGTCTTATAACTGGACTAGAAATTTAAATACAGTCATGCACAGCAAAATGACATTTGTGTCAAATACAGACTGAATATACTCATAAGGTGGTGATGGAACTGAAAAATTCCTATCACCTACTTATTTGTGTTATCATTGCTTTCTGTATTCAGTAAAATAACATGCTGTACAAGTTTGTAGCCTACAAGCAACAGGTTATACCACACAATCTATGTGTACAGTAGGCTATATCATCTAAATATAACAAGCAATATGTTATGCCACACAAATCTAGGTGTATAGTAGGCTATGCCACTTAAGTTTGTGTAAATATACTCTATGATGTTTGCACAATGATAGAATAACCTAACAATGTATGTATTGTCATCATTAAGCAAAGCATGACTGTATGTTTTTTATTTTATTTTCCCTGTTATAAGAAAATGCCACATAGTGGGTGATTTCTAAATAATAAAATTTATTTCTTACAGTTGCAGAGGCTAGGAAGTCAAAGATTAAGATACAGACATTTGTGAGAGCTTCTGTCAACTTCCAATATGGTGCCTTGTTGCTGCGTCTCTGTATGGCAGAAGGTGGGAGAACAAGAGAGCACTCTCTTTTATCTCCAGCCCTTTTATTAAAGTGCTAATCCTATTCATTAGTGCATAGCCCTAAAGACATAATCACCTCTTATTGGCCATACCACTTAATATTGTTGCACTGGGAATTACGTTTCAACATGAATTTTGGAGAAAATGTCATTATTCAATCATAGCATTCTGTCTTACAGAAATCACACCTTCGTCAAAGTTGCCATTATTTTGGAATAAATTTGACATATTATCCATAAAGAGAATTAAGATTCATTTTTCTTCCTCAATATTATTCTCCTTTTTTTTTTAACAACTCAAGATAAGAGGAAAAAAATTAAAGTTTAAATCCAGGTAACAGATTACCAAACCAATAAATGTTTTCTTGTGCAGAATATGAAAAATCAAGCTAAGACAAAAATAGAGCAATTATTTGAAATGGAGGAAACATTTTAGATGTGAAGATATTAGCACCAACATAATAAACCTTTGAAGATGTTTGTTTATTTTTTGGTTCAGTTGAAAGTCTGTTCTGTATTAGAATAGAAATTGTGTCCAACTCTTTATGGAACTATTTGTTCCATTGATGATAATTACTATTGAAAGTATTTCATTCATCCAAGCAACTATATCTGTAAGCAGTGGGCAATAAAAGTTGCCAAGGATTTTAGGCTAAGATCCAATGTATATTTAACTGGAGTTTTGAGAAACTCCTGGAAACTAGGCCATTCTCATGTTATGTATATTAACAATAGTTTCCCATAGAGTATCCTAGAATAAGATTGTTCCCATGAGTTACACTGAAAAATGTTTCCCACATACACAGCTTATACTACATACGAAACAAAAAACTTAAAAATAAGAACAAATAACCTTATTCTGAAAAGTACTTTAATGAATCTGTAAATGTGTTGATGTTATTAATTTTATTGTGTTAATTTCTAACATAAACACACGAAAGTATAGATATGTTAGCAATTCATATTTGAAACCAGATAGCTTTATTTTTCACAAAAAGGGAGATCCAAGTAATCACAGTCATATAATATTTATTTTATTGACTATGTATTTCTTTAGAAATGGTGTGCTTAATTAATTTCACACAGATTTATTTAAAACTGTTTTATAGTATTCTCCAACATAAAATCAATTGGTATAATTTCTATTGTTGCATTTCTAAATTTTTGCTTATGTGTGTTATTTATATTTATGTAATTATTTTAATTTTATTACAATTTTTTCTATGCTTTTGTGCAATTTAGATCTCCTTCCTAAAATGTGTGTGTGTGTGTGTGTGTGTGTGTGTGAATGCTTATCTGTATCCATCTTGTAAATTAGAGCCCTAGTTTAGCTTTTCCAATTTCTGTGTCACATAGATCTATGTCAAGAGCTATGCTATCTAAAGGTAGGTCAGTGATTTATTTACATTACTAATTAAATAGGGTATTTTATTTCTAGTCAGCCCTTCTTGTACATGTGGTATTTATAAATCCAAGGTATTAATGGCTCAAGTACAAAGTTAACTACAAAAAACATTTTAAGACTTCAGATATTTAGGGGAATATTTGAAGACATTAATATTTGTAAATGATTATGTGCTGGGCACTCTGTAAGTACTCTACTGGTTGCTATTTATTGTTAATAAAGTTTTCAAAAGTGATTATTATGCGCCTACCTTTTTGCCATATATATTTAACATTACATAAATATACAAAGCCTGTAGCTTCATGGGATTAACATTCAAATAGACGATTCAGAAAAATCACTTAAACTCACTAAGATTATTAATGGGCTGGGTTGTACTATTAGAAATAAATACAATATACAAGTACAATTTTTATAAATGTTTGTTTTCATTGCTTGACAGTCTTCTGGGAGCTAGACATAAAATAGGAGGAGAAAGACAATGAGAGGGTTATGATTATAGGAAAGAGTAATAAAAGGGCAAAGAGCAGGGGCAGCTAATTCCGTCTAAGGAGGGATGAGGTGAAGGTAATGCTGTGGAAGGTTTTCCACAAGAGTTGATATCTAAACTGACAGCTGAATTATGACTAATGGGAGTTAGACAAATGAGATGAGGTAAGAAAGGAAGAATGTTCCAGGTAGTTACCTCATTTATGGTAAAAAATAACCTGAATAATTTTAGGTAATTTGTCTGTTAATTATCAGAACCTTATTTTATCACATAAGACATCTGAAACTCACAGAATTTAAAACATGTATTGACCTAGGTTCACCTAATTAATGAGAGAGCCTGGATTGAAACCTATTCTCTCTGATTGTAGTGTAGAAAATATTCTTTCCAATTTGCCGCCATGATGGTACACACAATAGGGACTAAATACTTATTTGTGGTTTGAGGTGAACAACCTGGAATAATCAACTCTAGAAAATTTGAACATTTTATAAATTTTTAATTTAAAATGTTGCATGTCTCAGTAATATTAATATTTTATATAATATGAAGTAATAGACAATAATTATTTAGAGCCTTATATGTTTTACCAATATTTATCCAGAAGCAGCCCCACTCTTAATGCTGTCTGATCAACACAATTTCACTAACATGAGGTTTTCACATATGGTAGGGCAGGCAACTAGGCAATTTTACATGTATTTTCCTAAGAAGATATGACTATTGTTATTGTTTCTGCCCTAGAGGAAACCTCAAGGTTTGTTGTCTCTGAAAAGGAAATATCCAGAGAAAAATTTCAATAAGAGCAGCAATAATAAATGCCTTCAATAGTTACAGAAATACGTCAATACAAATAACATGCCAGTACAATTTTCAAAGAACAGCTTCTGCTGTGCCTTATGCTGTTGTCCCATTACAACAAAAAAGTGATGTAAAGTGTTTCAAATATCAGTTCATAAGTTTATTTTGAATATCGTAATGCTGAGCTTTGAAAATAGAAATACTATTGGAAATTCAGCTTTAGTTTTTTAAAATAACACAGGGCATTTAATTATTTTATTAAATGTTCATTTTTAAAGCATATATTTTTAATCCATAATCATTTAAGCTTCAACATTACATGGGACATTTTTCACCTAAATATATTAAGGCTAAATTAAACATTGTCTTAGGCTAGAAATAAGCTTTCCATCAAACAAATGCAAAAAAAAAAAAAAAGTAAAAAGAAAAATGTTTTCCTCTTATGTTTTCCAAAAGCATTTGATTTTGCTCTTTGATTATTTTGCTGTTGAAAGGGCCCAAATCTTATTGTTCAGATAGATCTTCTGAAACGATTTTTAAAATTTTTGTTACAAAGGCAGAGAGTTTTCTTGTAAATATAATAAATTTTGACAAGTATCCTCTGTTTCTCTGAAACACGTAATTCACTTTTTATTTCTCTCATCCTCTACTATTATAATTATTATCAATGAACTTCTTTAGTCCACAAAATATGACTATGTAGAGTAAGAGCAAAGATTATAGAACAAAAAATCTAATTAATATTTTTAAATTATTTTATTTTTTTGGCATGAAATAATATTTATGCATGTGGGTTAAATAATGTTCATAATATTGAGTGACTGTATTAACTTCTCTTCCTGGGTCCACAAGGGGTGTGGTTTCAAAGGCAAGCACTTCCCAGCTCCATGCCTCCATCCACCTTCCATCAGGGAGCCTAGAGTTCTTTATCTAACTTCCTTGGCTGCTGGAAAGGTAGACAGCTCAGGTGAGCTTCCTTTGTTTAGAAAGCTGGCCAAAAACCTTGGAAGGAGTGGCTCTATGGCAAGCCAGGCAGCCAATCCAGCATCAGAGTCAAAGATCAGTCACTCCAGAGGAAGTTTGGAAAAGCTACTCTCACTGCTGGATAACTTGAATGGGTCGGGAGTAAGTAACTCCAGGGTTAAAATCCCCCCTATTCCCTTATGTATACCGACTCCATCTCTGGATCCCCTCCCAAGATGGCATGGGAGCTCTATGTCTCTCTCTCTATTTCTCTTTCTATCTCTCCGCCTAATAAATCGCTTTTCTGCAAAGCTCTTTCGGTCTGATATTTACTTGAACGCCACACCACCAGGGCCCCCTCCCCATTCTTGGGTGAGTGAGGCCCAAGGACCTGGGAAAACACATCCGATCGGGGAACAGTAAGTGTCTTTGGAACACCCCCCGCAGCCCTGCTTCTGTCACCCGGTTACAATATGTCACTAATTTCTGGATTATCTAAACACTCTCGTGATGGGTAGGATTCGAACATGTGAAGAATCTTGTTCTCTGGTGTACTACTCACTCTGTATAATTACGTACCCTGAGAGACAAAATTTGTGAATATGATGGGATAACTATTTTCAGATTAACAACATTGCATAGCAAAAGTGAAGGGATGTTGCAGATGTCACTCATATCCCTAGTCAGTTGACTTTGAATTAATAAAAAAGGGGGCTAGTATGAATTGGCCCAATCTAATCAGATGAGCGGTTCAAAGAAGTCAGTGATATGGTTTGGTTCTGTGTCCCCACCCACATCTTATCTTGAATTATACTCCTCTAATTCCCAAATGTTTTGGGAGGGACCCAGTGGGAGATAATTGAATCATAGGGACAGTTTCCCCCATACTGTTCTTGTGGTAGTGAGTACCTCTCATGAGATCTGATGGTTTGATAAGGGAAAACTCATTTCTTTTGGTTCTTCTCTCTATTGCCACTGCCATGTGAGACACGTCTGTCACTTTTCACTATCATTGGTGAGGCTTCCTTAGCCATGTGGAACTGTGAGTTCAATTAATTATCTTTCTTTTGTAAACTGCCCCTTCGCTGGTATGTCTTTATCAGCAGCCTAAAAACAGATTAATATAGTCAGTGAGCTTTTATGTGACAGAGATTCTCTCATTGCCTTGGAGAAGCAAACAACTACTTTGTGAGCTGTCTGTGGAAGCATCCACATGACAGTGGCATAAATGCCATCTCTAGGTGTTGACAGCAATTCCTTGCCAACAGCAAGGAAACAGGAACCTGAGTCCTACAACTACACTGAACTAAAGTCTCCCAATAGTCAGTGAGCCTAGAAGCAGAGCTGGAGCCTCCGGTGAGAATGCAAGTCAAACCAGCACCTTGATTTCAGCCAGTTAAGAACTTGTCCAGATAAAGGAGTCAGCTAAGACCTGGATTCTTTACCCACTGAAAGTATTAGATAATTTTTTGTTATGTTAAGCAACCACATTTATGGTCATTTGTTATGCAGAAAAAGGAACAGATACATCCATTGTGCAATATCAGTGCATTATATTGTGATTTCCATAAAAAAGTAATGCTAAACTTAAAAATAAGGGTTTTCAAGTTTAATCATCATGATTAGCTTGCTTCTGGTGATGAATCTGAATTTTTTTAAGAAAAAGATACTGATTCCCAACCTTATGATCATATAATTAAATATACATAGATTTACTTTCTTGTTCTGAGACACATTTATTTTCTCTAGAAAGTCCTCTGTATCAGTGCAAAACAAAAACCAAAACCAGAAATATCTCTAGACTTTTTAAGCGTAAAATGTATTTATTTCAGGGAACTAGGTTCTGACAAAATCATTAGAGGGGTTGGGGGAGAAAAAGTGTGATGTCCCCACTATGCTTGAAAACTAGGCTTCCGGATGCAGTTGGCAATTAGATCTCTTTATGTGTGATTTGGGAAACACAGGAAGAGCATAGAAGAAAATAGCTAGACCCAATTTTCCAATTCCCTTGGGTCTAGGTTTGTATTTCTGTGATATACATCTGTAGATTTCCTGTGTTTACCTTGACATAGCATTTGTAACACTATTTTGTAGTCACTTACTACATTCTGAATTTTTTCCTATATTTTATTTTAATGTTCTTGTGTATGCGTATGTTAATGAAATTGATAAACATGCATGCAACTTGTTTTAGTAATGATAAACTGAAAATCTTCAGATTCGTCTATACTACTTAAAAAGTAAATTATAGGCCGGGCGCAGTGGCTCACGCCTGTAATCCCAGCACTTTGGGAGGCCGAGGTGGGTGGATCACGAGGTCAAGAGATCGAGACCATCCTGGTCAACATGGTGAAACCCCGTCTCTACTAAAAATACAAAAATTAGCCGGGCACGGTGGCACGTGCCTGTAGTCCCAGCTACTAGGGAGGCTGAAGCAGGAGAATTGCTTGAACCCAGGAGGCGGAGGTTGAGGTGAGCCGAGATCGCGCCATTGCACTCCAGCCTGGGTAACAAGAGCGAAACTCCGTCTCAAAAAAAACAAAAAAAGTAAATTATAAATTTTGATTACCCCACCCAGATTTTTCACCAAAAATTAAGAAGTGCAGAAATGCTTCCAGAAGAATGTCAAATGTATTAAAACCCAGGTATTGGGCATTAATATGACTCACGATGTAAACAGGTATGTATGTGTATAGGCTCACAAAACTTGTTACATGGTTTTTCTGTGTTTTCATTTGTTTATTTGTTTTGTTTTGTTTTGTTTTGTTTTGTTTTTTCTAAACAGAGCATTGCTCTGTGGCCAGGCTGGAGTTCAGTGGCACAGATCTTAGCTTGCTGCAACATCTGTCTCCCTGGTTCAAGCTATTCTCTTTCCTCAGCTTCCCAAGTAGCTGAGATTTCAGTTGCCCACCACGACGCCCAGCTAATTTTTGTATTTTTAGTAGAGATGGGGTTTCACCATGTTGGCCAGGATGATCTGTATTTCTTGACCTCATGATCTGCCTGCCTTGGCCTCTCAAAGTGCTGGGTTTACAGGGGTGAGATGTTTTTTCTTTCTTTTATTTATTACTAGTAAATATGTATATCAGGATTTAAACGCAGGCCAATGCAACTCTAAAGACTTTTCTCTATTATATTGCACTGTTTATTTTCGCTGTTTAAACCTGAATAAAGACACCAACCATTGCATTTCATAAACTACCAAATTACTGACTTGATCTGAACTTACTACTAATAAGACATCATCATAAACTTAATCAACAGTATTTATTTTGGGGTTTGGTGTATGTACATCTTATTTCAGTTTTTGCAGCTTCTTTAGAAATGTTATTTGATGGCCATGTTTCCATCAACCCTTATTTTTAGACGGAATTTTTAGTCTTGTAATCTATTCTAATCAACTGGATAAAATCTGAATGCCTATGGAACACTAGGGGCTTCTTTAAAGACAGGAAAACCTCCTACATTAACTTCCCAATGTATCTTTCAGGCCTCTAAGTCTTTATATTGTAACATTTTGAGCATATAGTTCTAAAAGAATTTTTTCAGAAATTATATGCCTGGTGCTATCTAAAGTTTAATATATATTAACTTAATCCATGCTCACAAACAAGGCCAATCTTTTGCAAGTATGCTCCAGATGGCTCACATCTGTTAATAAACTTTTGAAATACTTTTGTTCCACTATACACTCCACTTCTATCCTGGTGATACCAGCTTCTCCCATGCATGTCCCTGAACCTCAGCATGTTCTAGCAATTAAAGGGTTGATATCCTGCCTAGCAGGAAGCTCACAGGACCCCATCAAACAGAGTTGCAAGGGTAGTTGGCTGTATAGCAAGGGTAGTTGGCTGTACTGGCTGGCTGTTAGGTACCTCGGAGCTGAATATTATTATGCTCTTCTTAAAGTTGTGTGAATGTGGGTACTTAGAGGTTAAGCAATTTGCCCAAGGAGAGTTGGACTTTATTGCCAAGCAGTTTGACTCAGAAACAAACTCTAAATGATTCTGTATGGTCCTAGGTATTATAAATTAAACATAAAGTCATTGCATTTACACTTGTATTTTGGCAAATAACATTCAAGAAAACTGCAATAGAATGACACAGACTCTTTATATTTCGACTACATTCTATATTTATGGATACATATGTATGCATATTATCTATGTAGTAAATTTAAGTCCCATTTTCAAATAAGAGATTTAATGTAACCAAATATATTTTATATAAAATATAGACATATTGAAGTGACCAAAAGAACAGATAGTTATATCTTTTCAAGAAACAAGACATCAGGAAAAAACATCTTTAAATTTCAAAAGTATATCTAAGTGAGTTTCAGCCACAAATGTGCTTTGATTCTGTTTTCCAAATGAAAACTAATGTGGGGTTGAGGCACCAGCTCGCTGTCGGCTGGAATGACCACTCCTGCAATTTGGGCTTCAGATTCTCTCTGTAGCTGCAGGTTAGTGATCATTTGAGGTAATTTAAGTAGGACTGTTCCAGAGGTGACCTTTTCAGTCTCCTACAATTTATATCATTTGCTGGCAATTGGAAAAGCAGCTTCAATAACATCACCCTCCAAAGAGGCTAGTGGTTCTGCTGGACCTCCTGGCCAGACAACGGGTATCGTTGAAGATCCTGTGGCAAGAAAAATCATGCAAGATGATATGAGAAGGGATTAAAAACAAAATGTCCTATAAAAGTTCTTACCTGTAATATGAAAAGTAAATAGAACTCTTTAAATCTGTTTGTATAAGGCATTACATAAGCTGATTTATTTACAGGAGGCTCAGCCAAAAGTAGGAAAGCAGAAAAATAATATTGCAACAGAGATTCTTTTTTCTTCTTTATTTCAAAACTTGTGTAAATAACACTAACAAGCTTTTATTTCTTGTGCCAGAGACACAAGGACATGAATGAATGAGTTAGTATCACTTTGTACAAACTAAGTTGACTTTTCTTAACAAATTCAAAACATGTCCTAAAAAGGCATTGCTTTTGTGATTGAACACTTTTTCTAAGAGTAAAATTGGTAAGCTTTTTGCATCTATTTTAATAAAATGGAGCTTTAAAGTTTTCTTTAACATAGTGGGGTCTTTGTCATTTCACTTAGTGGTTTCAAATCAGGCTCAAAGTATAATGTACTATACAAAAATAATAACATGATATATAACATTGTTAAATCAAGTTTAGCCTTAAGCTGCTTCCTCTCATATTTGATGTTTGGACTAAAGGTTTCTCTGTATATCCTCAACTATAACAAGTAGATGTATAAACAGACCGTAGCCTACGTGTGTGCCAAGCCCCGAGTTTTGGCCAATCAAATGTAGCCATCTGTTCAGACCACGTTCAAATGAGGCAAATACCAAGCTGTAACCAACTTGGCTGTTTCTGTACCTCACTTCCGTTTTTTGTACATCACTTTTCTTTTTCTGTTCATAAATCTTCTTCTATCATGTGGCTGTGCTGGAGTCTCTGAGCATACACTGGCTTGGGAGGCTGCCAAATTTATGAATTGTTCATTGCTCAATGAAACTTTTAAATTTAATTTGGCTGAAGTTTTTCTTTTCTTTCAATCACCATGAAATAGATGAGACAACCCTGAATAGAAGAAAATCTCCCATATGTTTTGTTTATCCCTTTTAATACATAACATTTATATAATATATACAGTACAGTTGAATTGTGACTTACCTTTAATTTTTAAATTTAAGAATACACACTTAAAAATACATATTACATATAGCACTGTATTTTATTTTTCAAAATAAAACTTTTAAAGTTACATTTTATGAAAACAAGTTATTCAAATTATACATACATATATAAGTATATATATGTACATATATATACATGTATGTATATGTACATATATACACACAAATTATACATACATATATAATATGCATGTATAAAAAAGATTCAAATTGTACACACATATAAGTATATATATGTACATGTATGTATATATACACACATATGTAAGTATATATGTACATATATATGCATGTATGTATATATATGTACATATATATACTTATATATGTGTGTATAATTTGAATAACTTTTTATACATACATATACTTATATATGTATGTATAATTTGTGTGTGTATATATACACATACATGTGTATATATACACATATATGTATATATGTGTATATATAAAGTTATTTAAATCATACATATATATGTATATGTGTATATATGTACATACATATACATATATGTGTATGCATAATTTGAATAACTTTAATATATACATACATATATATACACACATATATATGTATGTGTATATATATATATATACACATACATATATATGTGTGTATATATATATATATATATATATACACACACATATTCTGTTTCAGCATCTTCGTCATGAATGAGGTCACTTTTTGAATAATCTAACAACTTTTCTAGGGCACATCACTTTCATTTTTATCCAAGTTGCTTGAAATAAAGCACCTGTTTAAAATCCATGAGTGATACCATCACTGAGAACATTCTTTCATGCTACAGTACCTATTTGCATAACCAGAACTACTTATTGTGTATTGGTGAATATCACTTACCATGGTAGTTGATAAAATGATCTTCAGGAGTTCTGTTTACTGAGCATCCAATACAATTGTGAAGCCGTGTCACAGGAATAATTAAACTTTTGTCAAATCTCTTTGCCTCTTTTACTCACATTATTCAGTGACCTCCACTGGTGTTGAAAACTGGCATTGATTGGGGTTACTTTCTGTTTTTTAAAAAACAGTAATGTGTGGTTCAAAATAATGTAATGGAACCATAGCCCCATTCTATGACAACAGTAGGCTCACCTAGGAAGGCTACCTTACTGAATGTTGACTAAACTCCAATTTGTCAAAAAACATCTATTTTTTAAATCTAGCCTATGCTAGTGTTAGTAAGATGTGTCATTTAGGTGGAGAGTAAAAATTGAGGTGTGTGTATACACATATACTCACAGTTATACATTATTCATCTCATTAATAATATTATTTAACTTTATGTTTTTCCCACAGGTATTAAATTATTATGATGGCCACAGAAAAACGATTAAGGTCAAAGTCTAGAATAAATTGTCAGTCTGTACTGTGGACATTTATGTACCATTGGGTCATAAAGGTGGAGCACTCATGAATGGAATTTGTGCCCTTATAAAGAAAGACCGGAGAGTTCTCTCATCCCTTCTGCTGTGTGAGGATCTGGTGAAAAGATGTCACGTATAAAACAGAAAGTGAGCCCTCAACAGACACTGCATATTTTGGTGCCTTGATCTTGGACTTCCCAGCCTCCAGAACTGTGAGTAATAAATTTCTGTTTTTTATAATCTACCCAGTGCAGTCCAAATGAACTAAGACATTCTCTAAAGTGTTTCTGCCAAGACTTCTCCTTACTGGGGACCTTGGAAATACTTTTCCTTTCTTTAACTCAGTACTCAGTACTTTTTCACACCTAACCCTTTCCTCTCTCTTTTCCCTTGACTCCACCCTCAAGTCAATAAAATACCAGGAGCCTTCTGCCTGAGGCTTTCTGTGCAGCCAAAAGCCCCCCAACATCTGCCCTAATCCACTAGCAATGCCCACCTGGTGCTGTTCCATGGGGGTAAACTGGAATATTAAGAGAGCTGATGTTTTCTCTTGTTTCATCTTTCATTTATATAGTCACAACTAAGTGATTAAAGACTTGACTGTTACTTTCATTTTGACTTGTCTTAATTAGCTACTGGACATCTGGCAGCTCAACTGTCTCCAGCTCAGCTCAGCTTTTGACAACTGATAAGGAGACAGAGGAGAAAGAGATGCTATTGAAAGGTGACAAATCAAAGAGTGAGAGACTGAATGAGAATTATTAAAAAAAAAATTCAAAAGTAACAGATTAAAGTATTTCTGACATCCAACACTATTTTCATAATATGACTGCAATAAAAGAAAGAATCATAGACCTAGATTTCAGATACATTTCTTGTATTTGTTTACCACAAACTGTGCAAACTGATGATCGGGTTCTGATATATATGTGTTTCAGTTAAACAGTGTATTGTACAATGCAAGTACTGCTTGTATCCTCTGTGTCATTTTAGGACTCATTAGATAGAAAAATATTCATGGGAAAAATAATTTAGAAAATAAATAGAAAATTCAAGCAGGGGTATGATTAGTGCTTGTTTACCTATGTTGGAGCATTTAAACACAGCATATTCTATAGTGACAGTATCAAAATTTTCAGCACTGAAACAATAAGAAAACATCTCTAGTGAAAGGAGACATAATTTTGTATAACTTTATAAAACAGATAAAATAGATCATGGAAAACAGAAGACAGGCATATGAGTATTTTAAGTCCTTGTCTATATTCACCAAAGTTGATGGCAAACGACATAGTAAATAGGGAGTAAGAGCTTTGACCTCTCAAGGTTCTTTAAATCCTGAAGACATTCCACTTTTGATGGGCTTGAGTTGAGAGCAATTTGACATGCTCTCTCTGTGATTAAAACTGCTGTAGTTAGCTTGAGAGCAGCAGAAAAAACTGTCAGATTAATAAGCAAGAAAATGCTGCTTAAAGCAAGATTTTAAAGTCTGCTTCTCACTTCATTTGCCAACTCTACCTCAGAGACCACTTATTTGAACAGTTCTTGCATTGAAATACTATGCATTCCCTATGTTCATTTTAACTGTGAGCTGCCCTTATACTAGACTGAATTCCCAATATTTGTCGTGATGACTACCACAGCTTTAAGTTGTTTCTATCTCAAACACAGGACAAACCTTATTTCTATTTGATTAAGATATTTTAACCACTCCCTGCCTGACCCCTAAAATACCTATTTATCAACTATTGCAGGACTTGAGATTTTTTTTTTAAAGAATTATGTCACGATTCTAGTTTGAAGTATGAAGTTAAATAAACCCAACCAACACTATAATTGAAAAAACTGAAAAGCCTAATATCATTAGTGAAAGTTGAATTATTACAGTATTAATATAAGAAAAGTTAGGTATATTAGAGTGAGGTTAAATGGACATATAATGTCTATGTCCGAAGTCCAGTAAGAGATAAATTCTTGAAGCATATGAATTAGTACTTGATCAACCATACTAAATGCCAGACACTACCGTAAGTGATAGATGATATGTTACCTCAAAAATCAACTAAGATGACATAATTAATGTGGATGCTTGAACTAGGGTCCTGAGGTGTCCACCGACTGCATCCAGGTCACACGCTTAGCATGTACCTTCTATCAGAGCTTGGTTTGCTTTTACAGCACCGTTTTTTTGACCACATATACAGACCACTGGTAACTGGCAGGTAGCTTAGAATTTCAGGCTCCTCTGGATCATTTCACAGTGTGTATCCACTGTGCTACATACTGAGTGTGGACACAGAGCTGCAATGCACATACCCTTGTGTGCTGCCTAGTCACTGCACATTTCCTAGAGACTGTGTAACATGACGTTTTGGATATGACAACCAAAACTGTAAGAAAACAGAGGTTAGATCCAGATGAAATGGCTTGCTGAAAAGGTAGTTTTCAGAGGCATATAGAGTAATTATTTTGACTTTCACCATGTAAAGATTATAAATTCTCACAGATAAGGTCAGAGTTTCCTGCAGTGTATTAGTCTGTCATAACACTGATATAAAAACTACCTGAGACTGGATAATTTATGAAGAAAAGAGTTTTAATTGACTCTCAGTTCTTCATGCTTAACAGGAAGCATGACTAGGAGGCCTCAGGAAACTACAATCATGGAAGGAAGGTTAAGGGGTAGCAAGCACCTTTTTCACATGGTAGAAGGAGAGAGCAAGAGAGAGCAAAGAGGGAAGTGCCACACTCTTTTAAACCTTCAAATCTCATGAGAACTCATCCACTATCACGAGAACAGCAAAGGGGAACTCTGCTCCCATGATTCAATCACCTCCCACGGGGCCCCTCCTTCAATTTGACATTAAATTTGATCAGGGACATAAATCCAAACCATATCATTCTTCCCCTAGCCTCTCCCAAATATCATGTCCTTCTCACATTACAAAATACAATTTTCCCTTCTCAACAGTCCCCCAGTATTAACTCATTTCATCATTAACTCAAAAGTCCACTGTCCAAAGTCTCATCTGAGACAAGACAATTCCTTACCATCTATGAGCCTGGAAAATAAAAAGTTAGTTAATTCCAAAATACAATGGGGGTACAGGCATTGGGTAAATGCTTTCATCCCAATTGGAGTAATTGGCCAAAACAAAGGGCTACAAGCCCCATGCAAGTCTGAAACCAAGAAGGGCAGCCACTTAATCTGAAAGCTCCAAAATAATCTCCTTTGACTCCATGTCTTATATCCAGGGCATGCTGATACAAGGGATAGGGTCCCAAGGCCTTGGCAGCTCTGCCCCCATAGCTATTCAGGTTATAGCCCTCTCGGTGTTTTTCACAGGCTGGTGTTGAGTGGCTTTTCCAGGCACACAGTAAAAGCTATCAGTGTATCTACCATTCTGGTGTCTGAAGGACAATGGCCCTTTTCTCACATCTGGAGGCTGCAACCACACATTTCCCCTCCACACTGCTCTGGTAGAAGTTCTCCTTCTTTGACCCTGCAGCAGACTTCTGCCTGGATACCCCAGGCATTTCCACACATCCTTTGAAATCTAGGAGGAGGTTCTCAAACCTCACCTCTTGCCTTCTGCACACCCATAGGCTCAACACCCATGGAAGCCACCAAGGCTTGTAGTTTACTGCCTCTGAAACCATGGCCTGAGCTGTACCTTGGCTCCTTTTAGCCATGGCTAGAACTGGAGCAGTGAGGATGCATGATGCCATGTCTTAAAGCTGCACAGAACAGCTGGGCCCTGGGCCTGGCCCATGAAATCATCTTTCCCTATTAGGCTTTTGGGCCTGTGATGGGAGGGGCTGCTGTGAAGGTCTCTGAAATGCCCTGGGGAATTCTCATTGTGTTGGCTATTGACATTCGGCTCCTCTTCATTCATGCAAATTTCTACAGCAGGCTTGAATTTCTCCCTAGAAAATGAGGTTTTCTTTCTACCACGTGGCTGACTCCAAGTTTTCCAAACTTTTATGCTCTGCTTTCCTTTCAAATATAAGTTCCAGTTTCAGAGAGTCTTTCTTCATGCAAAGGAGCATACACTTACACATTTTACAAAATGTACACTTTTGTAAATATACTTTATTTACATCTTGAATGCTTTGTAGCTTAGAAATTTCTTCTGCATGATACACTAAATCATCTCTCTCAAGTTGAAAGTTCCACACATCTCTAGGGCAGAGGCAAAATGCTACCAGTCTCTGCTAAAGCATAGCAAGACTTACCTTTACTCCAGTTACCAATAAATTCCTCATTTTCATCTGAGACCACCTCAGCCTGAACTTCATTGTCCATATTGTTGTAACTGAGCAAGTGCGAAATCACCACCAAGACAAAGACTAGGCCAGATTACAGGGTCTTTATTGCTGGCGGCCACGGAGGACTCGCGTCTCTCTAACCCGCGTCCCCGGAAGGAGGGTGTCAAGACTTTTTATGCCCGTAAAACACCTCCTGGGTGAGGGTGAGGGCAAGGGGCTTCGGACATTCCGAGGGCCAGTGAACTTTGGACATGCCGTAAACCACCTCCTGGGTAGGGGTGAGGGTGAGGGGCTTTGGACATTCTGAGGGCCAGGGGAATTTGGACATTCTGATTGTTGCTTAAGTGGTTCACAGAAGTCAAGATAAGCATTAGTTTACACATTGTCTGAGTAGGGTGGAAATTACAGACCTTAATTACTTACTACAAGTCTTAGTTTTTCTTAAAATGGTGCAGGGGCCAAAATGGTGTTGGTTTGGACTGCTTGCCTGTCACATTAGGGTTACAGGCAGCAGTTTCAATGGAAAGCCGAGGTATGGTCGAGGTATGCAGTTTATGGGGCAATTACCATGTCACAATACCACTATCAGCATTTTGGTCAAAACCATTCAACAAGTCTCTAGGAAGTTTCAAACTTTCCTACATCTTCCTGTCTTCTTCTGAGCCCTCCAAACTGTTCAAACCTCTGCCAGTTACCCAGTTCCAAAATCTCTTCCACATTTTTAGGTATCTTTATAGCAATACTGGACTCCCGGTACTAATTTTCTATATTGTTCTAGTCTCATACTGCTATAAAGAGATACCTGAGGCTGAGTAATTTGAAGTAAATTTGAAGTAAAATGAAGAAAAGAGGTTTAATTGACCACAGTTCTGCATGCATAACAAGAACCATGACTAGGAGGCCTCAGGAAACTTACAATCATGGTAGAAAGTTAAGGGGAAGCAAACACCTTTCTCACATGGTGGCAGCAGAGAAAGAAGGAAAGCTAAGAAGGAAATAGCACATACTTTTAAACCATTAGCACTTGGGAGAACTCACCCACTATCATGAGGACAGCAAGGGTAAAATCCACCCCCATGGCCGGGCGCGGTGGCTCACGCCTGTAATCCCAGCACTTTGGGAGGCCGAGGCGGGTGGATCACGAGGTCAAGAGATCGAGACCATCCTGGTCAACATGGCGAAACCCCGTCTCTACTAAAAATACAAAAATTAGCTGGGCATGGTGGCACGTGCCTGTAGTCCCAGCTACTTGGGAGGCTGAGGCAGGAGAATTGCTTGAACCCAG
>PVKV010006190.1:0-107386 GCA_004027835.1 Alouatta palliata
ACAAAGGGCTGATATCCAGAATCTACAAAGAACTAAAACAGATTTACAAGAAAAAAACAAACAAGCCCATTCAAAAGTGGGCAAAGGATATGAACAGACACTTTACAAAAGAAGACATACATGAAGCCAACAAACATATGAAGAAATGCTCATCATCACTGGTCATTAGAGAAATGCAAATCAAAACTACATTGAGATAGCACCTCACGCCAGTTAGAACGGCGATCATTAAAAAATCTGGAGACAACAGATGCTGGAGAGGATGTGGAGAAATAGGAACACTCTTACACTGTTGGTGGGAGTGTAAATTAGTTCAACCATTGTGGAAGACAGTGTGGCGATTCCTCAAGGACCTAGAAATAGAAATTCCATTTGATCCAGCAATCCCATTCTTGGGTATATATCCAAAGGATTATAAATCATTCTACTATAAAGACACATGCACACGAATGTTCATTGCATCACAGTTTACAATAGCAAAGACGTGGAACCAGCCCAAATGCCCATTGATGATAGACTGGACAGGGAAAATGTGGCACATATACACCATAGAATATTGTGCAGCCATCAAAAATGATGAGTTTGCATCCTTTGTAGGGACATGGATGAACTTGGAAAACATCATTCTCAGCAAACTGACACAAGAACAGAAAATCAAACACCGCATATTCTCACTCATAGGCGGGCGTTGAACAATGCGAACACATGGACACAGGGAGGTGAGCATCTCACACTGGGGTCTGTCGGGGGGAAAAAGGGGAGGGACAGCGGGGGGTGGGGAGTTGGGGAGGGATAGCATGGGGAGAAATGCCAGATATAGGTGATGGGGAGGAAGGCAGCAAATCACACTGCCATGTATGTAACTATGCAACAATCTTGCATGTTCTTCACATGTACCCCCAAACCTAAAATGCAATAAAAAGTATATCTATTAAAATATATATATATATATATTTTCTATTAATCCAGGTAAGTGATTGGACTTTGAATGTTTATAGAAAGTATGAGTGTTTTTAAGATTACAAAGAGGTATTATGCTTCTGACTTCTGGTGGGGAGAATAACACAGTATCTTTGGGTACACAGAGACACAAAGATGGGAAGACTAAAACCCATAAATCATAAAATCACACACACACATACACACCTGCTCACAATCATTATGGGCTTTCACCTATGTTACCAGGTTGCTATCGTTGAAAACTATAACAAACTACATGAGGCATCACAATTGCTTCATAAGGGAGTCTTAATTAAAATTCAATTTGCTATCAGCAAGTGGTAAAGATGAAAAGGATCTTATAGGATTCATACTTTGAATTAGCTTGTGAGGAAAAAAAGGTTTTCTGCCAGGAAAAGTGGAAGATGTTACGTAGTATCTGCCATTTTAAGTTTCAGTTACTGTAATTGTTCAGGGTCCATGAAATCAAACTTTAGGTATTTGGGTGATTTTTTTTTTCCTGGCTGAACTATTTTTGGTAATTAAAGAGCAAAAACTTTAGGAGAGTTTATGTGTAACTGTTGGTGGATGGTGGGATGAGACAATTATAATGAATTCATCTATATCTCCTCATTGCAAGCAGCAGATAAGTCTGTTGCTTAGTGATAGTGATTATAAGAAAGAAACAAGCAGAATTTCATTGCAGAAAAATATTCATTATATAAAATTTGTTATAAAAAGATCATTATTTTATAGAGAAGCTCACTGAATTGAATAAGCTTTGTTACATAGAATGTCTTTTGTAATATAAGGTACCACGGTAATTTTTACTCTTTTCCTTTATCATATTTTAAGCCCAAGTCATGTGAAATGCAATGGTCAGTTTCTTATAGCTCTGTGGTCTGTGTCATAAGAAAAATGCAAAAAGTAATAAATTATTGAGGAAATGAAAGTAACAGAATTCATGCCGTAACAATGTGAAACATATGGGAAATGTGGTTTTAAAGAAGACCATGACTTACAAAAGTTTGGAATTTCTGGACTGATTTCTTGAAGCAGAAAAAAATAATTTCAGCAGACTTTAATTCCTCATTGCTGCAAAATAACATTTCTTTTTTAATACAGATTGGAAATGGATTTTGAAGGACCTATATAATTGTTCTCAGAGCCATAGCTGTGGCTTCCATTTGTTCTTACTATTTAAATTCAACACCTGCTGAGAACCAAAATTTCTAACCATGTAGGAGGAAGGAAAATATTAGATCTCATTTTACCATGGATGAACTCAAATCAGTTTGACAAAACTGAGCTAATTCTAGCTTTCTGCCTACTGGCTCCCAATAAAAAGAGCATGAATGAGGAGTGAGATAGTATTTATCCCTATTAAATAAGCTACTATTTTGTTATTTGTTACTCCAAGGAATGGGGTGAACAATTGAACACACATCAGACTAAAGCTAGGGAAGAAGTAACATCTAAGTGCCAGAAGTTTAGCAAAGTTGTAATGAGATATCATAAGTTTATGGGAGGAAAAAAGTGTCCAAGAGCACGTGGAATTGGAGGCACAACACAAATAAGCAGAACACCACCAAAAGAGACTGATCTTGTGCCTTAGGAGGCTTATCTTGCATACTCTTTACCTTCCTTTTGTGATGCAAAATGGTGATCACCATAGAAATAGAAACAAAATATCATGGAAAAGTCTTATGTGTGTTTAAACTTAAATAGAAAACAAGGCAGTTGGCAGTTAAATACAAAATTAATGGTGATTAAATAGATAATTGAGCCTACACCATTTTCAAGAAAAGTCAAATGCTTGTTCACTTGGCCCTTTGAATCTTGTTTTGTTTTGCTGCTTGGCTATCGTCTCTTGGAGGTAGGCATCATGGATATATCAAAATTATGGTCAGCAGACCTTTCACCTCTTGTCTTTCCAGAGTCAATTAACTCTAGATTTTTGTATATGCTATAGATTTCTGCAGCTACTATAGATTTGTCTAGCATGTAATTTTTCATGTTTCACTGAATCTATTGAATCCAATTATATGTTATTTTAAAGATAATCTAGTGAAATGAACACATAGCTCTAAATAAAGAATCATCTTTAATAGTCCTCATTTCAGAATGTAAGAGCAATGGAAAGGCATGTTGATAATATACAATTTCACCTCTGAGACATGATTTTCTGTTTACACGTGATCAAAAGAAAAACAAGCTTACCGATTTTAATATAGGCCATTTTTCTAACTCAGCCTTAAGTGATTTCAGCCTCAAGCTTCCTATTTTCAAGGACACTGAGTCTTAAGGGACAGGCTGCTGTATTTTAAGCTAATATGTCAAACTGATCAACTTAAAAACATATCTACCTGTGATGTACATCTCAAGTAAAATCCGTAAGAAAAAAGTTGACAGTGTTTGTTGGAATCTAGATAAATAACCCCAATAGAATAACATTTTGAGTTAAAATAAAAAGATTTAGGTGAAATGTTTCTAACTTTTAGAAGTTCATAAACAGGAAAAACAAAAGAAAGTATCTCTCTCTCTCTCTCTCTCTTTCATAGGCTTTTACTCTAATAAGAACTTCTGTTTTTAGCTGGGAAGAATTGATTGATTTGAAGTTGTGCCATTGTCTTCTAATTAGTGGTAGAGATTCAAAATTGTAGCATCTGTATTATTAGTATTAGGCAATAACTGGGCATTTACTGAAAATACAGAGAATTTGTGCCCACTGGCCCTTTAATTTCCTGGTAAAATGTAAAGTAAGTAAAGTTTTTTTGGATGCCCTGTCTTCCCAACTACTCTTTTATTCTTGTTCTCTTCCTCTACTCTTCCAACCTCCCTCCCCAACCCATATTAGTGACAATTTTATCCAAAGTAGAAGAGGATGTATGCAAGGCAGGGGTTTTGGAGAAAGGGAGGATTTTTAGCAGCTAGGACTTAATGACAGTAACTCTGAAAATAAAATGTATGTGTGACTAGGTTTAGATGCTTTTAAGATGCTTTCTACAATTTGTAGTTATTGTTTTGGTCTTTTTCAAAAAATAATCAACCAGACAACAAATATTGATGACGTTTAGTATATTTTGCAATAAGAGTGCACCTTGCTTATTATTCTTGTCCTGTAAACTAACCACACTTAACCTACCTCTTAATGATAATTCTGTTTTTACATAGTAAGGTGAGAACTAGAACTAGTATCTAAATACTTCATGTTTTAAGTTCAAAAAGACACCAGTAATTAGAGTCAGCATATTCCCTCTAGGGCTTACAGACACTCTTCCAATATAACCATAAAGATCACCAAAACAACCACTTTAATCAATACAAAAGAAAACTGGATATGGGAAAGCTGAAAATAAAGGCAATTGCTTTCCCATGGAGCAGGGGTGATGGCATACTTCTGCTTACCAAAGTAGAGAAAGGCCCCAGGAGAATTATTTTCAATGATCGCTGGAATAGTCCCGCCCTCCACTAAGTTGTCAACTGCTGATAATTTATTTAAAAGTTTCCAGGCTACTTTCCAGGCTACTCAGCTGATGCTGAGTGTGAATAAAGGGCAAGAGGAATGTGGTATATGAGAAAAGTCAGTGAAACAGCCTGTAATTCACTGTTAAATATGGACCATGATCCATAATTTTTTATGCAGACCATGGGTTAAATGGCTGGGGTTGACTTCTCTTGCTGGTGTCAACCCTCTAAGCCTACCTACAAACCGAGGGGACCCCACCAGAAAGAAACTATGCCATATATGGCTATGAGAGGGGAAAAGATGAACACCAACCTGAAACTCACATTCCAGGAGATTATGGAGAAGGCATTATGAGCCCTCCAAGAAAGCTGAGAAGAATGATGGCTAGTTAGCCTAAACAGAGAACAGCCTCTTGAAGGGAAACATGTATGGAAAGAAGCTATGTCCACCAGAGAAGTGCAGGAAAGAGGGAAGGGAAATGAGCCATAAATGTAACTGAAGCTAGAGGTAAAGGGGAAGGTTTTGAATTGAATATAAAATTAAACCTGCAAAACACACAACACTGAGTCTAAAAAACCAGAGAGACTGTTCTGATAACTCAAGTGATAAGAAAGTCATTGAACTGAAGGTAGCACCTCAGTAAAAATTAGAGAGGTCAGCATTGCACAAAGTTATCAGAAAAATAAATCGATTTCACGTTGATCCCTCAAGAAGTTAAGGCTCCTCAGTGAACTCATTACGGCTCTTTAAACTTTCTATCATATTAAAATACATTTTAGAGTGAAATAACTCCCTGAAAATCATACCACACTAACACATTGATATCATTTTCATAAATTTCTTTTTAGGGTTTGCACATATGTATTGTTATATATTTTACATAGTTATATCCATACTGTAATTTAAATTCTGTAATGTTTTATTTTCTGTATCATATTCTAGCTAGCATATTATGACAATCTATTGTAAAAGACAAATTACATTTCATTTATAATTTTATTGTTTTATAATTTGTTATCCTATTTTTAAATATTTCTTTATAAACTTTTCTCCTATAGATAATATAAAATTATTCTCAGTTCATGTGGTTTTATTATTTTATTGAGTTATTTCTTAGTATTACTGGTTAAAAACATTTCTCAAGGCTTTAGCTATGATATAATTATCAAATTTATTTCCAAAAGTTTTACAATACAGACAGCAATAAATAAATACTGGCTTCCCCACAATGTCATCAGTATCACTGTATCATACTATCATTGTTTAAAGTTTTGCTTACTTTAAGAGACATAAAATAGGCCCTTATTGTTGTTTAAATCTGAATATCTTGGACTCCTTATAAGAGTGAATATTTCCTTGTTTACTAGTTTTATTTTCTCCTGGTTAAGTTGATTCATCATATCCTTTGTTCATTTGTCTAAGATTTTCATGTCATTCTACGTATTTAAATGAGCTTTGTATAGGATGAAATATTAACTCTATTCCACTTTAAAGCTAGTTATACTTCTCTAATTCTAGCCTTCCTTATAGCATGTATGAGTGCAGCATAAACATCTTACTACCAGAATGGTCCTCTTGTATTTAATTGTTCTTGCCTTCTAAATTATTCAAAAGCTCATGCCATTTGGGAGGAGAGGTTCATCATTTAGTACATGATTCCCACTCAACTAATTACATTCTGCTAATTGGGGATATTCCTGTGGCATTCCTGAGGGATAGAATTCTCTGGGACTAAGAGGCTTATTTTGGAGAGTCAAGGACAATGTGCTCCATGTGTGGGCAAAGAAATCCTTCTCTAACATTCCTTGTCCCTTGACAATTATTGAAAAAGACCTATTTACATTCATTCGATACATTCTCACTCCCCACTCCCATCCCAGGGCAGAAAGTCTGGGGCTGTTACACAGTTCAATAGAGAGAAAGGCTTCACACAGCCTTAGAATGGGACTTGCATGGAAAATAATAGGATGGGGACAAGTGAGTGTTCTAGAGCAAATAACAATAGAGACAATGCTTCTTCAGATAACTCCTGTCTACATATGCCTAGAGTATAGGCTTTGATTCTGTAAAAGCAATATCTTCCAGGGTAATGGAAGGATTCTATGCATTTCTGTGAAACATTAGAATGAGAGTTTCTGCTCACATTATTCCGCTCACATAAGTGTCCCTTAGAGCCCTTCTTGTGAAATCAAGGAAGTTGTTCTGGCATCTGTAGCTATACTCCTCAGCCGGACTACTATGCAGAAATAACATTGCTACAAGAAGAAGTCAATGAATATTTCTCATAAGCCTTTTGCTTTGCCAATAATGTTAAGCCTTCAGGCAGAGAAGCAAAATTATAGGAGAAAGTAGGGTGGTGAGTGGTGAATACATGATATGCTCTGTGGTTTGCAAGTGAAGACAAATTGTTTTAAAGATTATAAAGACTTTCTGGTTGTACAAACAACACTCATGAACACCTGACAACAGGTTTCCATTGTTCCATTCATAAACGACTTATTTCATCCTCCTTTGCTAGTTTCTTAAATTTACAACAGATCAGTTTACATTATACCTTTCTGCAAAATATATCCTGACATTATATTAATAAAAGGTTTGTCAAAATGAAAAACTGATGAATCCAAGAAAGAGCCAGAAACTTACTGAAGATTTGAGCATCTCCAACTTCTGACCATTATTGACTTACTTATATTTCTATGATCATAAAACCATGGAATCACATAATTCATATAGATCATCTGCTAAAACAGTTATTGTTCCATCACCACATTGCCAAGTGTTAATGAAAGAAAGATTATTACTACTTTTATGCCGCTCCTGGTAAACAAAAACAAGGTCCTATACTTAGATAAGAAAAACAGCTGTCAACATGAGTGACTAAATAACTGAGGTTAAGAGCCCTTGTCTCTTTTAGTCACTTCAGTAACTGATGAAAGCAGAGATTGATTTTTTGGCAATTATCCCATTAAACTGTAAATAGTCCCCAAATAGGACAACATAGAAAAATATTGTCAACCATTCACATTTTGATATAAATTTCATTATGATACTTCTCAGAGAGCTATTTATAGATAATGCTTTTCAAAAGAGAAATAAAAATTTATCCAGATAATAGAAGATACTAAGTTCAGGGCAGTATGAAGGCAGTAACTTTTTTTTCCCTAAGCCAAAAATGCAAGATGAAAATCTATCAAGGAATCTTCACCTATTTGTCAAATTTGAAAGCTGCAAGATCTGAATTAACTCAACCATGACAAAAATGTTCATTTATATTGCTACCCCACAGAACTACTCTGAATTTATATTTCAGAAGGATGAAATCAAAGGAGCCCTGCTCAGATTTTATGTCCTGGTAATTAAACTAATTTCCTCTCTTTAGCCGTAGAGCAAACATAGCTAGTTGCCTATCCAATATCTTTCCTAACTTTTGTTTTTCAATAGGACCCTGACTTTTTGGAGAGGCAGCAATCTGTCCAGCTAAAAATACTTGTTTTCCCAGACTCCCTTGCATCCTAATCAGGTGGCACAGTCCTGCTCTAAGAAATGTAAGCAGACATCTGCTGGGATTGATGAGAAAGCTGTTGCTTTCCTGATATAGTCACCATCCATTCCCGCCTCCCTTTTCACTCCTTTATCTTTCATTTTTGTTTGCTAAAATATTAGCATAAGACATGGCGGGCAAGCATCTTTCTTGCAATCATAAGATGCCAAGATTGAGGGCAAGAGCCTACAAACTATGTCTGGCAGAACAGAAATATGGAAGAATTTAGGTTTCTGGTGGCATGACTGAGCTGCCACACCTAGCCTGTATGACCCACCCCTAAACTTCTTGCTACAAGAACCAAAGCCCTGCCTAACAGGGGTCACTGGGACAGTTTTTTTTTTATTTGCAAACACAAGCATTCCTAATAGGTTCCCTTTGATCCTATTCTGACCCTACACAAATATCACACAAACAGATACTAGTATTTGCTTGAAGTCTTATCCTGTGAATTCCTGAGTATACACACATAAATAAATAAACTCCGCTGTGACAAACACATCACCTGTTCAGATCTGTGTTCTCTCCCTGACATACCATGAAACATTGATTTCTATCCCCCATTTAGCAGACATTTATTCAATGCCTACTAAATCTAGCCACAAAATATATAAAATTCTTCTATTATTAGAGCTTATTTTTAACTAATCCAAAAAAAATCTGGTTTTCTAAGAAATATGCTTGTTGATTGTGGTGATGTTCACTGAATATTTCTTTTCAATTGTTTAGCCTGGTATCATATGGAATATAAAGCATCTGTTCTATATAGATTTAAGAATAGAATTTCTAAAGTGAAAAATATCACCAAAGGTGCATTGAAATTTAAAAGCAGGAGGTCCATAAATGAGTGCTGCAATATCCAATTTTTAAAAAAATTATCTGAGTAATGAAGTTTTTAGACACCTATGGTTTTACTGCTTTTCCTTTGCATTCTCTTATTTATCTGAATAAAGTTATGGTGATGGGTAGAAGAGAGCCCTTCCTGATGCTCAATAAAAGGCATGTTTGTGCATTAGACACTGTGGGAAATATTCTGAGAAGCGATAAGCTTGCAAAAGATTTAACCATCTAAGCTCCCAGCTTCATGACAGCTTGAATCATTTACTCCAAACTGCCAGTCACGTACTTTTTGACTCTTTTGGGTGGGATTTTAGGAGTGTCTAATGTTTAGAGACCAGCATTCTTTGTGAATTTAGGTAGAGACTGATTTTAACTTGTTTGTTCCCCTAAGGACACAGCATTCTTGGACTGGTCCTGAGTGTCCCCTGGCTCCATAATGGATGGGCCTCTTATGAAAATAGTCGATTTGGGAAGGGGCACAACGTATAATGTAATAATCCTGTGTAAATTACAAGAAACTGGAGTGGAACCCAAGCATACAGTAAGTCATTTATGAATACAACTCAGAATGCATAAGGCTGGATGCACTGTATTTCCTACCAGCTCAGTTGCCTGCTATGATTTAGATCTAATAGGATACACATGCTGTTTGTTTGTCTTTGTATTGGCAATATGCTTATAATAAATTGTATGTCTTCCATTAGCATATTAAGGATTGAGTGAATTAATTTTCCTGTTTGGTGACACCAGCATGTCCTATTCCAATATAAAGCATAGATGGTGTTCAGAATGGTGCTTGAGCATAAAATATGAATATATGCACCTACATTTGAATATAGGCCTATGGGATCTTTCTCATTAGACTATTAAATGTGTATGTACACACACATACATAAACCCCTAAATATATATGTACATATATACATATATATATTTACATACGTGTGTGTATATATATATTTACATACGTGTGTGTGTGTGTACATATATATTTACATACGTGTGTGTGTGTGTACACATATATATTTACATACGTGTGTGTGTGTGTGTGTGTGTGTGTGTATATATATATATATATTATAGTTTCTTCTTAGAGTGGTCCATATTCCGCAGGTTAATGTAGTCTATATATGCCTCTACTTTCTCAGAAGAGTACATATTGTTTCTAAAGGAAATTGATTTAGAAATAAAATGTTCCTTGTCTAAAACTTCTCCTCTGAAAGTCTAGATGTAAAAACTCTACCCGGCATGACTTGACCAGGAAGCCTCAAATATCATTTAGATTGTAATGCTTGAATATCAAAACAACCTTTAAAAAAGTATTTTAATTATGTTGATAATGTGAATAAAACATAGTATTATGTCCTTTAAAGGACTTTGCAGTAACTCTAAAGGCAGGAGAAATGTTAGGGTTGGGTGTGCCACTTTTTCCACCTTCACACACGTATACCTGGAAATTCACTTTTACTGATGAGATATCTTTTAAAATTACAGGTATATGAGGATAGAGGAAGAGTCTAAGAATACTTTTCAAAGTAGAAATAGAAAACAGTTAAAGAAAGCAGTTAAATTAAAACTTTTAATTCAATTACACTTATAATAGAGTCATTAAATATGTAGCCTTTAATTGGCTTAAAAGAGAAAAATACTACATTTTGCTTTATAACAAGTGTTTGGTCAAAATATACATGGCTATACTTGTTATCTTTCCTTCCAATACTACTAAACACACACACACACTCTCTCTCTCTCTCTCTCTCTCTCTCTCTCTCTCTCTTTCTCTCTCTGTCTCTCTCTCTAAATAAACTTGAAGAAGACTGGTGCATGCATCCATGGTGTTTTGGTTTTTGGTTTTTTTTGATACTGAGTTTCACTCTGTCACCCAGGCTGGAGTGCAATGGCTTGATCTCGGCTCACTGCAACCTCTGCCTCTCAGGTTCAAGTGATTGTCCTGTCTTACCCTCCCAAGTAGCTGGGATTACAAGTGCCTGCCAGCATACCCAGCTAATTTTTGTATTTTTAGTAGAAATGAGGTTTCAACATGTTGGCCAGGCTGGTCTTGAACTCCTAACCTCAGGTGATCCACCCACCCTGGTCTCTCAAAGTGCTGGGATTACAGGCATGTGCCACTGTGCCTGGCCACATCCATGGTGCTCGAATGTAATTCTTAATCACTTTGATGTAGTTTATCCAGTCACAAATGATGCAGAAAAATGGGCAAGAGGTGAGACTTGTTCTTGTCGTCTCTAACAAATAAACTCATTACATTGAATTATTAATAACTGGAATCACAACATAAGCAGTTAACAATTCTCAACTCAGAAGAGGAGGTAAAAGGGTGAGGTGCTTTCCTCAGCAGAAAATATCAAATCCTAATTGAGGATCAGATAACTCCCCCCATGTTAGAGAGTGTTTCTCTAAGGGATATGCATTTTATGATATTAACATTGTTGTTATTGAGGCTAGTATTGCAACCATTCCTGTCCTTAGTTGACATGAGTTAGTTTTGCATGTTCCCTCAGATATGAATCTATGTTCACATGGAGTAAGTATCTAGACTACCGATGGGGTCTGACACAGATTCAGCAAACCTAATTGCTAAGTATATACCCTTGTTCTGATAGCAGATTAATATCGTGAGGTCTAAGAATCAGTCCCTATGTCCTCTTTGTTTCCCTTTACTTTCTGTGTTGGTATGTCTGAACAATAGGTCTGAGATAATTTACCATAACAAGGTTGACATATACAAATAAAGATTATTTTTCACATTAGATTTCACAGAGAGAAAATTATAAGAAATACATAAAATATTGCTGATAAATAAGAAAAAGGTAACCATAGCAGTTTCTAACATTTGACAAATGATTTCTAAATTTGTAATTTCATGATTGAATTCTTTTTTAAATTTTTTTATTTTAATATTTGTGGGTATATAGTAGGTGTATATTTATGGGGTACATGATATAGACATGTAATGTATAATAATCATGATTGAGTTCTTAAATCACAAAATGTCTCCAGTCATTATAAAAGTTTGTCTATTAATGGATAATATGTCTTCCAAAGTTAGTCAAAAGGTCAGAAAAACCAAGCTTTACTGTGGAATTTAAATCTACCCTATGCATGGACTTTTATGTTCTATTGGGTTATTCACCCTCAAAGTTTTTCTAATACATCTGTTAAAATTTTTTTTCCTCCATATCTGGCTATGTTACTCTGCTGAGGGCTTGGCAATTCAAATAGAAGCTCTGAAATTAAAACCATTGTCGATGTTTTATCCTCTTTGTATCACTTACCCCAAACAGGCCTGACAGCTACATGCCTGGAGCTAGGTCAGGGCAGAGAAGACTTCTAAGCCAGCTCACTGGGGATGCTGCAAGCCCCATTCCAACCTTCCTTCTCCAGCATTAAGTGGGCTTCCTCTGTGCCATTTCCACACTTGTAAATATTTTAGTCAATAGGATCCCACCGAAGCAAGCAAAAAAATCTGACTCTTGCCCTTCTTTCATTTCACATCTTTTTTTCTCCTTAGAGGGAGAAGAGAGATTTTTTAAAAAAAAATTTTTTTAAAGGCTTTGATGCTGAGAAAAACCAGTTAAGCTTTAAGATTTGGCATTTTTCAACAAAAAGTCAGATTCTCCTCTTCAGAAAGTTTAGTCTCAACATTGTTATGCTATTAAGTCAGTGATTTCTAGACTTTCAAATTTTGTGAACCTGAACACTAATCAACAATGTAAAAAATTAGGAAATTGACAGAGGTGCCAACCTTTTATATTCTCTTTTCATTTTTTCACATAAGATAATTTTAATACATAATCACTATATTTTAGCAGTTTAGTATCATGAAGAGACAATTTGACAATGAAGTAGTAGGAAGAATCACTGAATAAAATGCACTATCTTATTAAATTTAATAACTTTGACTTAATACAATTCCCAATACTTTGTCTTTCTTGTTTTTGCCAGCCTAATGGAAATATCTTCATGGGCTAGCACCAACTGATATACATTATAAGCATATTCCGAATGAGCAGAGAGACTGTTTTTTCAGTTACTAGTGAGTTTCCCATTATTCTTTGCAAAGTTGTATTAGAGCTCTGGGGACTATAAAGTATTTGATTACAATGATGCACCAACAACTTGCTTCTCAGAAATAGAGATTATTAGAATTTCAGTGACCTTCCAAATCCACTGAGTAGATACTTCCGTTTTGCAGATAAGAAAATCCAGGCCCACTGGAACCCAGTTTCTAAATACCACACAACTTCCCTCAACTACAGGTGTCAGGCTCCATCTGTTTATAGCCATAAGATAGCCTTTAAAGTTTATAGTGAACATTTGGTGTTTAACAGGTAGGTATCAGATACATTCACGTGTTATTTCAGTTAATGCTAATTACAGCCTTATGCTGTAGAGTTAACAGGCCCATTATACAGATTAAGAAAATAAAATTCAATATGTAACCAACTTAAGCTCATACCTCTAGGAAGTGGTAGAGTGCCCATTTAATGAGACTGTCTTCCACTTAATTTTTATGCTTTATAATTTAACTAGCAAGCATTTATCGAGTGGCTTCCATAATCCAAGCACCCTGATTAGTGCTACAGGGAAAAAAGAAAAAGTGTAAAACATGGTCATATCCACATGAAATAAAGAGAAATATTGTTAAAGATAGCCAGATCAATATTCACAGGTGGAATCTATCCACCTTTTTGCCTCTCTGTTTTCCATGGAAACCTCTGTCTTTGCCAGCCTAGTTCCCAAGCATGTGATACATACAGAATTGAGAAAGCAGGGAGAAAAAGACAGGCTTGGTCAGTGGAGAGCAGTGAGTTGGACACAAAACTCAGAAAGTAGGTAGAACGGAAGTTTCCAGCAACGTTTTTTGAATGGAGTTGATGAGCGAGAGCTCCAGTTCAGCTTTGAGGTGTAAGATCATCATGTAGCGAGAAAAGACCTTTAGGGAGGTGTGGCTATGGGTTAAAAATTTCCTATCTTTAGTGTTCTTTAACAAATAGACATAAAGTTTGGAATTCTTTTTTAATAATTTTTGCTACCTGATATATTTATTGTACCTCAATATATTATTATCTCATATATATATGAGAGCCCAGAATTTGGGGCACAAATACTCCTGAGGGGCATGTGGGTTACATAGTAATTGTATTTTTACATTTCATTAGTACTTTCACCTATTGGGAAAATACAGGTATACATTATCTTGTACAGTTCACTCAAGAACTCATATGAAATATATGGAAGCTATGGCTTAATAAGGTTAAGGGATTTTCCCCAAAATTATAAAATTAACAAAGTAACAGGATTGAGATTATTATCTCAGTTTCCAGACTCTAAATCCAATACTTTTATCTACTACATAGGCCATGTAAAACAATTAATAAATAAAATAATAAAAGATATAATTTAGTGTGTGTAGATCCATGCTTGGCACGGATCAGGATCTCCATAAATGTTTGTTAAATGGTTGAATAAATAAGTGCTAAAATGTGGGGTACGCTCAATGCACTGCAGAAGTTCATATAGGGCAGGCAGAGACCTCCTGGGCAGGGGCTGTCAGACAAGAGATAGAAACACGCCAAGCAAGGCACAGTGGGGAACTGCAGGGGATATTTTTACAAAAGAGTGAGGAGGCTACTCAGAGCGACAAGTGATGTTTGGGAGAGGATGGGAAATAAAACGGTAGGAGATTATTACAAAGAATTTGCCAGCCAGGTTGCGGATCTTTTTATTATTATTTTTTTTTTTTCAAAGATGGGGTTTCACCGTATTGGTCAGGCTGGTCTCGAACTCCTGACCTCAGGTGATCCACCCACCTCAGCCTCCCAAAGTGCTGGGATTACAGGCGTAAGCCACCACGCCCGGCTGGTTGCAGATCTTACAGCTGACATGAGAAGAAAAAGGGATCCCTTGAGTTACCCCTGCTCTTCTTTATTTATTAGGAGAAGAGAGAGTAGAAAAATGTATTTTAGTAAGAGTAATCCAGTGTGGTACATATCTAGGAACACAGCGTGAGTTAGATGGATGTCCCTTCAGTCCCAAGGTCACTGGCTTGATTCCAGGCATATGATAGCTCTCTCCCGCAAACTTACCATCATTTCCTGTTCATTGTTAATATTTTTTATTATGGTAGCTACTGTATTATTGGATGAAACAGGGATTTATTTTATGTCACTGTTTTTATATGCTTAGGCAAAACACCCCAGTGCTAGCCTTGTGTTTAAGTCTCATTTCCCCTTGAAGACAAAGATAAAAAATTGTGTTTTGTATAGCACAGTCTTTTAAAATAGAGACTCAGAAATCATTTACTAATTGCTCTTTTTTAAAAAAATAATTCAACTTTCATATATGTAGAAGGTACAAGTCCAGATTTCTTACATGCACATATTGCATAGTGGTGAAGTCTGGGCTTTTAGTACACTCCAGCATTCAAACAGTGAACATTGTACCCAAGAGGTAATTTTCTTTTCTTTTTGTTGGAGACAGAGTTTTGCTCTATCACCCAGGCTGGAGTGCCGTGGTGCAATCTCAGCTCACTGCAACCTCCACTTCCTGGGTTCAAGCGATTCTCCTGCCTCAGTCTCCTGAGTAGCTGGGATTACAGGTACCTGCCACCATGCCTGGCTAATTTTTGTATTTTTAGTAAAGATGGGGTTTCACCATGTTGGCCAGGCTGGTCTTGAGTTCCTGAACTCAGGTGATCCACCTGCCTCAGCCTCCCAAAGTGCTTTGATTACAGACGAGAGCCACGCCCAGCCCCAACAGGTAATTTTTCAGTCCTCACCCCAGTTCTCCCCTCCTACATTTTGTAGTTTCCAGTGTCAATTTTTCTACTCTGTATGTCCATGAGTACCCATTGTTTAGCTCTCACTTATAAGTGAGAACATAAAAAAATTGTTTTTCTGTTTCTGCTATGTCACTTAGGATAATGGTCTCCAATTCCATACACATTGCTAAGAAAGACATGATTTCATTGTTTTTTTATGGCTAAGTAGTATTCCATGGTATACATACATATATATATATATACACACACATACATACACACATACCATATATACACGTATATATATAAAACCCATTAATAGGGTGACAGGATTAGGTTATAACTGGGGATAGTTGGAGACACAGACTTGAACTAATTCACTCAACTTTTAGTGAATGTTCAAGTATGCATTGTAGTTCTGAACTTTTTCACCATTAAGTAAAGCTTTTATAGTTCATTATATTCCATAGCACCCATTCTGGAAATATTTTATTTATCAAACAAAATTCATTTAAAGTAACATTAAGCTTCCTATTATACATATACATCTGTTAATCAAAGCTTCCATTCATTATAAAGATCTAGTGTGTAATCTTGCTGAACTGGTAGAATTATAGCCAGTAGTCAAGAGACTTACCTGTTTAAATAGTATATGCAGCTTTATCATTGTGACGGATAATTTCCTTTAAAGTTTAGGCATGCTGAGTGTAAAACCCATGGATTCCTCAACTTTATCATCATAGCCCTGGTAGTCCAGCAAGGCTAGGCTGAGAATCATTGACTAGATACCTACAAGGCACTGATCTTGGTGCTAAGTGCTAAAAATGTGAAAATAAATAAGCACTGGATCCTTCCTTAATATGCTCAGAATTTAATTTCTGATATGACTAGCCTTGCCTTTTGAGTACACAATAATACCTGCCTGGGTTTCTCACTATACCACTCCATATTTATCCTGTTTATTTTCTTGACCACCTAGGCTTTTCCTAAGGGCAGACCACTTAAGAACTTTTATATTTTCTTATGGCATAATGTAGGCATTTCTCATCTGCCAGGGGATCTTGGAACTGTCTGAAAGCAGTCTCTCCCAGGGTTACACTAAAGAAGAAGGCAATATTTTATTAAATTAAAATCAATCAACATAAATTGGACTGGTCTTTGGATTTAAATCCTAGCTCTTCCACTTCAGAGCTGAGGGACTTAGGGCATGTTTCTAAGCTTCTCAATGCCTCAATGTTCTTATCTGAAAAACATCAATAATAATAGTACTTACCTCCTAAAGTTTTATGAAGATTAAATGATACAATGTATATAAAGCATGTGTTATAATATTGGCAATAGTAAATTTTTAATAAATTTCATCTGTTATTATAATTATTACAGGAAAAGAAGAGGAATGGAAATATATGAATCTTTAGCCAGAAGAGTATGAGGTTTGAGGAGATTATTGTTCTGCAAATTAAGCAAAGGATAGGTGGAGATAGATGGACAAGAGCAAAGACAGAGCGAGAAAGGTGAAGCAACAGGGCAGAAAAGTTTGAAGTATGTACTGTAGGATTTGGTAACTATGTTTATAATTTTACATATCTTAATATGTTTAAAATTGAATAAAAATAGATATTGTTATAGGAAAAAGATGTGTTTAGGAATTATACAAAGATATGTAGACAGATTTTTCCTTATAACAGTTTAAATAAAGATGAAATTAATAGTGAATCTAAATAAGGCCAACACTTTTAACTTCCAACTCTTAAAATTATTTTTCTAAACTCTAGTGTTGGATTAACAAGAAATCACAATTCGTTCTGTAACCTTGGAATTTGAAAGCTATTAGTTCCCTGTTGCTACTGTAACAAATTATCACAGGTAATCGCTTCAAACAACATCTTACAGTTTGGGAGGTCAGATGTTTGAAATGGTTCTCACTGGGCTAAAATTAAGGTGTTTTCAGGGCTGTATTATTTTCTGTAAGACCCAATAAATAATTCATTTTCTTGGCTTTTCCAGCTTCTAGAGACTATATACATTTCTTGCCTCCTGGTTTGTTTCCATTGCCTAGGCCAGCAACATCCAGTCAAGTCTTTCTCATATTGTATTTATTTGATACTGAGTCATCTGCATCCAATTTCCACATTTAAGGATCCTCAAGATTACACTGAACCAACTGGAATAATCCAGCATAAGCTCTCCCCAGCTCAAGGTCACCTAATTAGCAATCTTAATTCCATTTGCAAACTTAATGAGTTTGTAACCTAATGCCATGTAACCTAGTATTTAGGGGTTCCAGGATTAGAATATGGTCATTGTGGGAGGGTCATTTTTTTGCCTACTGTAAGAGCGTACAGTACCAATTTCATTCTTTTTTAGCTCTTCATGCTTACAGAACTCAAATATAAGAGATCCAAATTTGGCATTGGCATAAATATGGGTAATTAATTAACATCATGAATGAAGATTACTTTTAAAGTCCAATTAGAAAACATTTCCTCCTACTTATTAACAATTTGGGAAAATTCATTAACCTTTCTGTGTAATAATTTCTTCATTTTAATTGAAGATCATAATATCTACTTCATATTGTCATGAGAATTAAATAACGTATGTAAAAAATTTAGGAAGGCATCCAAATTGGAAAAGAAGTAAAATGTCTCTGTTCACAGATGAGATGCTCTTATATGTAGAAAGTCCTAAATATCCCCCACAAAAACTACTGTTAGAAATAAACAAATCCAGTAAAGTTGCAGGATATAAAATCAACATTAAAAAATTAGTTGTGTTTCCATACACTAACAATGGGTGATCCAAAAAGGAAATTAAAACAATCAATTTACAATAGTTTTGAAGAGAATAAAATACTTAGGAATCTACTTTACCAAGGAGGTGAACTTGTACACAGAAAACAAGAAAACATTACTGAAAGAAATTAGAGAAAACACAAATAAAAGGAAAGACATTCCATGTTCATGGATTGGAAGATTTAATATTGTTAAAATGTCCACATTGCCCAAAATAATGTATAGATTCAATGCAATCCCTATTAAAATCCCCATGGGATTTTTTACAGAAATAGAAAAAACAATCCTAAAGTTCACATAGAACCACAAAGGACCTCAAATACCAAAAACAATCTTCAGAAAGAAAAACAAAGTGGAAAGCTCACACTTCCTAATTTCAAAACATTTAACAGTTAAGATTAAACTACAGTAGCCAAAACAATATGATACTAGAATAAAGATTGGCATATAAACCAACAGAAAAGAAGAGAAAGCCCAGAAATAAACCTACACATGGGTGGATAACCTATGACAAGGGCACCAAGACTACACAGTGGAAAAAGAACAGTCTCTTCAACAAGTAGAGCTGGGAAAACTAGATATCTACAGGCAAAAGAACAAAACTAGACAGTTACTTTACACCATAAACAAAAATCAATTCAAAGTGAATGAAAGACATAAATATAATACCTAAAATTATAAAACTCTTAGAAAAAAATGAAAAACATTTTTAAAAGCTACATATCACTGGTCTTTGCAATGATTTCTCAGATATAACCCCAAATATGCAGGGAACAAAAGCAAAAATAGGCAAATTGGGACACTATCCAACTAAAAACTTTCTGCACAACAAGAAAACAATAAACAGAATGAAAAGGCAAACTAAAGAATGGAAGACAATATTTGCAAACCATATATCTGATAAGGAGTTACCATCCAAAATATAAAAGAAACACATACAACTCACTAGCAAGTAATGATAACAATAAATAATAACCTGATTTTTAAAACAGGCTAAGGACTTGCGCAGACATTTCTTCAAAGAAAATACACAAATGACAAACAAGTACATGAAAAGATTCTCAGCATCACTAATCATTAAGGAAATGCAAATTAGAACTTCAAGAAGGCATCATCTTAGGATGGTTATTATTCACACACACACACAAAGGGAGGCAGAAAAAGAGACAAAGAAAGAGGAGAGAAAATGACAAATACTGACAAGGATGTAGAGAAGTTGGAACCCTTATGTACTCTTAATGGGAATGTATAATAAGTTAATGGCTATGAAAAACAGTAAAAAAGCTTTCTCAAACAGAATTAAAATAGAATTAGCATTTGACCCAATAATCCCACTTCTCGGTATTTATCCAAAAGTTGTTAAATCAGTATTTCCAAGATATATTTGCATTCTTACATTCACTGCAACATTATGCACAATAGCCTAGAAGTAGAAATAATTCAAATGTCCATTAAGAAATGAATGGATAGAAAAAATGTTATATACATATAATGAAATATTATTCAGCCATAAAAAATAAAATTTTGCTATATGCTGTAACATGAATGTACCCTGAAGACATTATGCTTAGTTGAAATAAGCCAATCAAAGAAAGACAACTACTTCATTATTGTACTTATATGAGTTATCTAAAGTAGCTAAACTCATGAAAACAGGAAGTATAATGGTGATTGTCAGGGGCTAGAAGGGGAAATGGGGAGTTGCTATTCAATGAGTATACAGTGTCAGTCATACAAGATGAAAAAGTTCTAGAGATCTGTTTTACAACATTGCACTTGTAGCAACAATTCTGTACTGTACACTTATAATCTGTTTAGAGAATAGATCTTATGATTTTTACAATAAAAAAATTGGACAATATATAGTAAGTCATGAATATATTTTAGTTGCTATAATTATTAATCAACTTTATGATCTATATAATTTCTTGTTTATATGTGTTTTTATATATTCATCAGTCATTATCAACTCATCTATTTATTCAGGCAATCCACTTATTCACCAGGATTTATGAAACATCTATTGCAAAATGAACAGCATACTACAATAATAGGAATAACAAAAATATCTTCCAATTGTGTAGCACCATTTGCATTTCCATAAGTTTATCTTATCTGATCCTACTTAGATGAAATGGTTCCTGCCATTAGGTATTAGAGTCTCCTTGAATAAACAACGAATTATGTACAAAATGAAACACCATAAACATGGTATTGAGATTTTGTAATATTGTGAATGGGCACTCACTCAGGCTTAATTCATTAAGGGTGAGTATGTGGAATTAGGAGCACCAAAGCAGGGAATGACAAAGTGTCCACCATCTCAGTCTAGATTGAGTTCTTCTTTCATATAGGGTTGTGAAGACCAGACTCAAAAGGTTAATGAGACCCCAACAGTTCAAACAATGGCAACAAAAGTGGGTAAAGGGAAAAAGGAACTATGGTGGCTGTAATACCTCCTTAGGTTCCTCCATCAAGCAGCAAAATATACTGTAGAGATTTCCAGGTCTATGCTTCCAAAAAAGGAGTGGTGAAAAAAAAAAAAAAAAAAAACAGAAACAAAATTATTTGTACAAAATTTGTCAGGTTGGGACCCAAGGACTTTTACAGGGCAAACACTGTGCCTCCTTCCCCACAGTTGGTATTTTGATATATACGCTCACTTTCTCACAGGTTAATTACTGATTTGGTAGTCACTTCACACCTTAGAGGTTGGGGTAGGAGGAATTTGAGTGGTATCCCCCCAAATAAAGATCAATTTAACACAGATGGAATAAGGAACCCAAAAAACAAACAACAAATAAAGGCATAAGATAGGAATTTCAGCTTGAACATTCCATTCCTTTCCCAAATCTCTTGAGTCTGGCTGCCCATTGGGAGCTTTGCTCTCAGGTGGATTTCTGAGAAGAGAAAGCCACCATTTGCTTGCTATACCCTGGGGCCAACCAGCTGCCAAGTGCCAGCTGAACAGAGGTGTGTCAAGAGGCCTGCAGTCAAAAGGCAGCAGGATGGCCAATTGCCATCAATTTCTGTAGCAAGTCTGGCATCTTGGCATCTTGCTGCTCTCCCCCTCCCCCAGGTTAATTGCTAAGAACCTCAGCCTTGAAAGTTTATCCTACCAACTTCAGCTACTTTCTCCTTTCCCTGTACTACTCTAATAGCTTATCTCCTTACACCCTGGTAGTAAAGTGAGGTCTTATATACCTGGCTCTACTTGTGAGACCACCTAAGCTCTAATGTAAATGTTTCTCTCCCTGCTTGCAACATACTCATGGGTAAAGGCAGAATTGCCACGTCCCCTTGGACTTGATTGCTAGGCAACACTCAGCCATGTGAATTTGTCACTTCTGTTTGGCGCAAATTTCAATTTCACCTCCAACTGTAACAACACTGCTTGATATATTTTAGATGCCACTGTGGTTGGATGGCATCCCAGGAAAGATGTGAAGTGCTACTGCCAGGAATGAATGATTGGCATTGGGTAAAGCAATTCTCTGAACTCAGCCTTGGCATACCATTAATTGTTAAGTCTGTTCTGCTACCACCAACCTCTTGTCAGAATCATGTCTATTGTAAGCCTTTGCGACAAGAGTCCAAATGGTAGAGTTCTCTCCCTCTGTAAGATCCGAATTATGTCGATAATGAAGCAGTAGATTTCTTGTCTCACAATATATTATATTCTACTTTCATCTATCAGCTGCACTTTCTTGTGAAAAGAAAAATAGCTGCACGTATGAGCATTACTGAGCTAAGAGCTACTGTGTGCCATTTCAGGTTCTAGCCCTGAATTGGAAACTTTCCTATCTTTTGGTTCTTTCATCACAATAAACTTTTATTTGTGGTAATAATTAAATGCTATGATGAAGAAACAAGTTATTAATGGAAGATAAAATTAATGCTAAACATACTCTGCTAAAAATAAACATATAATACTCTACATGTAAAATTTACATACTGCCATTAGATCTGAAAACACGCAACATGTAAATGATCATAATTTTTGGATAAACACATGCCATTACTGGCAAAATATAATGCTATAATTCCCAAGGTCGCCATATAATTTATATATATGTACATACATGTTTAAAAGTATTTGTCCTTAAAAAACATTCAATTGCCTAGCCACCTACTTTGAGTATTCTTAAATACTCCACAATTACACAATCGACCCTGAAGACGCTACTGTATGGAATGATTTCCTTTCTGTGCTCTGTGCTACATAATAGTGAAAGTAGTAAATCTGTTTTGAGTCCCCTTCAGCCGTTATGTCCAACAACTTTTCAGTCAATTTATTATTTTTTTCCTTAAATCAAAACATCTTCAGAAAACTTGAAGATATTTTCCTAGAATGAATCTAATTAAATTGAAGGAGTTAGTCAGCTATAAGTAAAAACAGTATTTCAGAGTTTACGTGCATTCTCTGATTCATTGGAAACAAAAGGAGTTTCTGTAACAGTGTGAATGAACCATGAAGTGTGCATGTTCTTTTAAGAAAGGCCAAGGGTGCAGTTCTATTTTCTTAGCTCTGCTTTCATATTTATGTGTCTCATTTCCAGCTCATTGCTGATGCCTCAGTTGCGCTATCCATCACCACTTTTATCCTCCTTGTTCCTCAAAAAGAACATAAAATCCTTTTTTATGTGGTGGTAATATTATTGCAAATAAAAGCAAATACCAAAATCTTTATTAGTCTGCCAAAATAATAAACTATTTAATAAAAGCATGCTGTAAAAATAAGGTCATTTGCATCACTCAAGTTACTTGCAGGAAATACAGAGAATTATTGGTCAAAAAAGTACAAACTGACAGCAATTACTTCTGTTGTTCATCTGACATACTGTGCAATAGGGTTAAAATTTTGTTGATATCTTGTATATTTTGAGTTTAAATACCTTTAATATTGTTTAAAACCAGCTGAACGTTGAAAAATGAAAAAGAGAAGTACAATTCTCACAATAGACTGATTTACTCTTTATAAAAAGAATTTTGGTAATGGAGAAGAACTAACTACACTGATTCCCTTTTGGTACCTTTATCACAAATGTGGAAGTTGACCTTCTGATAACCTTGACATCCCAAGATTTATTGCCTAAATATGTACCATCTTAATATCCAATATTAATTTTATTTGCTGTGGATTTGTGTCTGTGCTTCAGCCGTATAATTTTTCCCCTCTTTGTATTCACCTTTTGTCATTTCTGCATCCACAACAATATAAGATGTTTTATTTGAGAAGGTTAGTTTAATAGTGAAAGTTAACAATAAATGTGCTATTTCTAAATAAACGTCTAATATTTGATCTTTTAGCCTATTGTAATATAAACCTAGCAATTCTTTTTCCCTTGCAATTTTTATTCTCAGCTAGCAGATTTCAAATATATTATTGATATGTTTGTAACATAGCAAAATCAGTAGCCATGGTGAGGACTAAAATGTCATTTGTATGGGTTTTACAACCTCAAGAACAACCTGTATACCAGTTCTTCTGCATAAAAAGCAAGCAGGGCAATTAAATAAACATTATAAATCTTTTTAAAAATTGGATATTAAATATTTACATTATTTGTTCCATGATGACATTTACAATCAAGAAAGGCTCTTCAAACTCCAGTTATCATTATCTTCACTTTATAAAGCCTTTTGTCTATGGTTGTTGCTTTAGGCCACAGACTAACTTGGCAGTTTTAGTGACATCAGGTTAACCTAAGAAAATGAAATGATATTTCTGTACCAGGTAATAAACGCATGAGATAACTATGACAATGTGGACATAGAGATACTTTGGGAGTAAATAAAGGCAATTAAATTAAGATGCTATATTTTATGGCTATATTGTGTCCTCCCAAAATTCACATTTTGAAACCCTAATCTCTAATATCTCAGAATGTGACTGTATTTGGAGATAAGGCCTTTAAAGAAGTCATTCAGCTTAAATGAGTTTATATTAATGGGCTCTAATCCTATCTGACTGACATCTTTATAAGAAGAGAAACTGTGGATACACAAAGAAACCCTGGGATTATGAAGCACAGAGAGATGAACATGTTGAGAGACAGCAAAAGGGTAGCCATCTATAAGCCAAGGGGAGAAGCCTTAGAGAAAATCAACCCTAGTAGCACCTTGATCTTGAACTTCTAGCCTCTGGAATTAGAAGAGCATTTCTGTTGTTTAAGCTTCCCAGTCTGTGATATTTTGTTATGACAGCTCTAGAAAACTAATATATTATGCAATATAATTAGGGATTTTGTGACACCAAATCAAAGATAGTATTTAACCTGGCCAAACCTACTACCCAAATGGATTGAAGATACACAATCCAACTGACTATAACTCATTCTCATGGTAAAACAAAAATCTAATCTGAACGCTTATCTGTGTCGTCACACAGATATAATCTGAAAATCTTGCTCCATATTTAAAGTTCTCTGTAACTCAGGAGTTCTTAGAGTCCATAGATCTTTTGGTATTTATTATAGGTCACATTTTGTGGGCTTTGCATATACTCATTGTAGTGAGAAGTGTGTTATCCCAAAAGTTAAGAACCACTTAAATCTCAGGACACTGTTTCTGATTGACCAGTTAGTAGGTAACAGAGATTGTTCCCCGATGGAAATAAAATCTACTTCTATATGTTTTAACTAGTAGATTTAAATGGACAATGAGATATTATTAATTAATGATCTGGCTGTTCCACAGTGAGATGTTTGACTCAGTGAAAAAAGTCATGAGACTTCAAATTTTTATCAGAAAACCAGATAAATCATTTTGTTCTGATAAACAAATGCTGTTAAGACAGCTTACTGTTCCTGTGTCAGTTTGCTGAGAATGATGGCTTCCAGGTTCATCCATGTCCCTACAAAGGATGCAAACTCATCGTTTTTGATGGCTGCATACACCGCATATTCTCACTCATAGATGGGTGTTGAACAATGAGAACACATGGACTCAGGGAGGGGGGCATCTCACACTGGGGTCTGTCGGGGGAAAAAGGGGAGGGACAGCAGGGGGTGGGAAGTTGGGGAGGGATAGCATGGGGAGAAATAACAGATACAGGTGATGGGGAGGAAGGCAGCAAATCACACTGCCATGTGTGTACCTATGTAACAATCTTGCATGTTCTTCACATGTACCCCCAAACCTAAAATGCAATAAAAAGTATATATATATAAAAAAAAAAAAAAAAAAAAAAAAGACAGCTTACTGGCCTATTGTTTCCAGGTCCATAAGAATCACATAAATTCTGAAGAATTTGCAATATAGTAGATCTTAAGGAAAACATCTACAACTTTGGTGAATCAAATTTTATGATAAGAAGAGCATGAGAGTAGATTTCTAATTGGTACCAAGTACTGTGTTTTAGTGGATGACACTGTGGGACAGTTCCTCAGAGGTCATAGTTCTTTCTTAATATCATCTGCAAAAGATTAAGAAGCTCTCCTGATAGAGCTGGTATGTCCTTCTCAACTAACACTTAATGACTTTGTCAACTATTAATTTATCTGAATTCTTCTTACCACCATCCTTCTGGATTCATTAAATTCAGTACTGGGGATTATGGCCAGCGGAAAAAAATTGCAGGTAGAAGAATCAAAAGAGCTGAAATGTAAAATCTCTGTAATGTTGTTTTGGGTTCCAGCTATCTGCTATTGGACAAATCCTGGGTACTGCAACATAGAAAAAAGGACATCTTCCAATCTCTGCCCACTTACCTGAAGAATACATTCTTACTATAAGGGAAAGGTCTGGAAAAAAGACTGGAATTCCTACTACTAAAAGGAATGTGGGCTTGGAGCATTGTACCCTGGTTACAAATATAAATGAGGATTAATTTTTATGACATACAGCACTTTTTGTAAATTCTTATTTTACCGAGGAAGAAATTACAACTTAAAGATGATAAAGGTCTCAAAGTTCATAGAATCCCAGTATTCAAACCTGGATTTACCTCGCTCAAAAGCCAGTACTTTTTCCAAAATATCAGGTGTTTTTCTGCCTGATTCACTCACTTCTAGTTTTGTAAAATTTGGCAGGTTTCTGTGCCTATATTTAAGACTGTCACCCAAAGAGTAATATTATCAGACCTCAGATAAATAAAGAGTACATGTTTGAGGTGGTAAATGAAGCATAGGCAGAAAATTAAAAGAACCTTCCACTAAAAGCCCGTAACTCTGTCTGAACAGTTGAAATAAAATATTTGTGGAGATGGGGGAAACCAAAGCAGTTTGTAAAATCCAAGAAAACAGACCAGTATTTTGACTGTGTAAACAAGATAATCACACCTTCTCACATCCAATTCATTCCACAGAATATGCTTAATATATACATTTAACTATTTAGGTAACTATTAGGTAAATAGATAACTAATTAATTCGGTAACTAAAGAAAATACGGTACAACACTGTATTAGTTATCTATAGTTGCTTTCTACGGTTGTTACAGCAACCATAGAAAGCAATTTCTCTCACAAAATAGAAAGCAATCTCTCTCACAAATCTACTGGCCTAACTCAGTTTAACTGGACAAAATTCAAGGTGTCCACAAAACTTCCTCTTGGGAGGGTCTAGCAGAGAATGTGTCTGTTTCCTTGTCTTTTCCAGCTTCTAGAGCGGAATTCCTTATATTCATTGACTTGCGGCCCTTCCCTCTTCTTTCAAGTCAGCAACACACATCATCTTGCTTCAGTCAACACATTGCCTTCTATTCTCTTCTCCAGTCAAATCTCCCTCAGCTGCTCTCTCATAAGGACACTTGTGATTGCATTTAAAGCCCACCTAAATAATTCAGGATAATCTCTGCATTTCAAGATCCTCAATCACATCTGCAAAGTTCCTTCTGTCATATAAAGTAATATTCACAGGTTCCAGGGGTTAGGACCTATCTGGATATCTTTGAAAGACATTATTTGCCGGTTCCAGGCATTCATAAGAATCCATCTGTATTCGGGTATACTGGAGAATTGAAGCAGTTATCCAGATATTTTAAGCAAATGTCTACATATTTTTAAGTGCATGGTAATAATATTTATTGTTTACTCTGTGACAGACACAACTCTAAATGTTTCACATACATTGTACAGGTGAATAGCAACAAAACAAATTATGAGATAGGTTCTTTGTTATTCTCATTTTATGGATGGGGAAACTGAGGCACACAAAGTGAGATTACCAATTTACCCAAGGTCACAACTACTTCTCTAAATTATCCAGATTAAACATTTGCATACATTATCAAACTTATTTCTTCTTCTTGCATAAAAACATTTTAAAATGTCATTTCATATTGTTCATGAGATTGTTTCAGTACAGTATACAGTTTATGCCTGTAGTTACAGCAGCAATGTGTTCTTTGTGTCAAAGTTATTTTCAGACAAAATTTAGTTTCCCTGCTTTGGTATTCTTACTTGGGATGGTTTCTAAACGATAAATCCACTAGTCACTCATTCCTCTACCAGTAATGATAGTCCTAATTTTATTTGCTGAGCATTTTTCTTTCCTCTAAAGGCTGCAAAGTTCTGGACAGAGTTACAGAGTAATAGAAAGCAATTTCTCTCTCAAAAACGAGGCATGAGAGAGATAGTAGGCCTTGGCATATGCAGTTTCTGTTGTTATCCAATAATTACTTGTTTGCTTTTGGTCTTCTCTGAATGTGTTCCTCCTAACTTTTAAAACTTCTTTTCATATTCTTGTTTTCAATGGTCTCATATACGTTTACCAATGGAAATCTGTTTCCTTTATCCATATACGTCATCTATGTCCTTGTTTTTCTTTGTCACAGAGACTGGGAGAATGAACATAAACAGCTCTGTTGTTTAAGATCTTTTACGCACATTCCTTAATCTTTGGAGCTTTCTCTAAATCTGTTATATGATGGTGTGTGGCAAAAGAGAAGATACTTTTATTTAAAAAAAAAAAAACATTCTGGAGTTCTGAAGAAGACATCTTAAATCATAGGAAAGTTGTAGAATTTGAAGATGCAACAAAATCTTAAAAGTTTGGTCCCAATCCACTGGCAGGGATTATAGGTTTTATATTGCTTGTGGATAGATTTCAAATTACCTCAAGCACACATGACTTACTGTATCACTTAATTATTTCCCTTCTAACATTATCAGGTTATAGGATTGTTCTGGGCCCTTGAACTTAGCTAAGCGGAACGACCCTACTAGGGAGAGTTTCCATATGCTGTATACAAGAAGAGTTTTCAGCAGACTCTGGCCTTTTGATCCATGATACTGTTAGTGGTTTATTATATTTCTCTCAGCCTCAAAGACATAAATATATCATGGTAATGTTATGCATACAGGAGATAACCAAGAAATAACACCTTAATAAAATGGTAATGAACTGGCTGCGGTGATTGGTCATGTTCAAATGAAACCTATAGGAAAAGGTTGATTTAATCTTTTTTAATTATGAACAGTACTGAGAGCAAATGATATTGAGAGCCAGTAAAGTCAAGAGATCCATGATGTTTGGAGATTAATACAATGGTAGAAATCTATGAGATAATTAGAAAACCAAGACACATTACATTTTAGGTTCATTTCAGCTTGCAGGAAGGCACTTATTTTTAAAAAGCTGGAGAATTACAGATTATATATACATACACAAAAGAGAGAAAAATATCTGAAAGCATTGTTCTTATTAAGCATAGGGTGATCTGTAAAGCTTTTTTTTTTTTTTTTTTTTTTGAGACAGAGTCTCACTCCATCACCAGGCGCCAGGCTGGAGTGCAGTGGCGCGACCTCAGCTCACTGCAACCTCCGCCGCCCGGGTTCAAGCAATTATCCTGCCTCAGCCTCCCGAATAGCTGGGACTACAGGCGTGTGCCACCAGGCCCAGCTAATTTTTTTGTATTTTTAGTAGAGAGGGGGTTTCACCATGTTGACCAGGATGGTCTCGATCTCTTGACCTCGTGATCCGCCCGCCTCGGCCTCCCAAAGTGCTGGGATTACAGGCGTGAGCCACCGCGCCCGGCCCTGTAAAGCTTTTTAATGAAAAAGAAAAGAAACATTAATAGAAGAAGAAACATCTGAAACAGAACAGGAAGCATGTTCCTCAAATGACATAGCAGTTTTCAGTAGCATCAACTGTGGCAGTGAAAACAAAGATTTCTAATCTTAGAACTTGGCAGGTGAGTAAGTAACAGACTTCCCAATATAATGTTTTGATTTTTGAGAAATAAATGGATTTGTGATATTTTTCTTTTGCTTGTTTCACATTCTTTCACATGTTTTATTAACCACTTGGGATGTTGCTTACAAATACTTTTAATTAAAATAATTATTGGTTCTCTATTAACTGAACACTTTACTAGATCTTTTGCCTCTTTAAGGATCTGCAAGGTAGTTTAAGTCAGTGAAAGTATGTATGTATGTCCTTAAATATGTTGAAATGAAGACATTCGTAGGCCTGTGCATGTTTATGTTTAAAATGGAAGAGATGACCTAATTAAGAAGTCGAGGTTTTTAGCACTAGAGTTTCTTTTTGAATATTGTTGGTTTGTCACCTTGTTAATTTCTCTCTCAACTTTTTGATTTTACCGCTTGTAAATATTGGGAAGAAGGTGCAGAGTTACTTGAGGTATTTTTATGCCTTGCAGCATGTCATCTTAGGTTTCTTTCAGAGCAATGAATGTTGTGTTAAGGAGGGCTGTTGTCAATATAATGCCAATAAAACTTCCAATTAAAACAAGAAAAGGTATTTCTAGAGAAATTTAAAACATAAATTAGACAAGTAATTGGGCTATATAAAAATACACTAAAAAATAAATTCCTCATTAATAAAATGCTTTTGAACAGACTGGATTCCATGTAAACATTTGGTTCTTCTTTATAGTCTCTACATAAGCCTTACAAATATTTCCTTATTCATTTGTCACTGCAAATAACCATGTGGGCATCAGGAATAATAACAACTATAAATTTACTGTTCAAATATATACATCCTGAGGTGAGGGCAGGTAGGGAAAATATCAAGCAAGTCAATTTTTGAAAATTATTTGCAAGACTGCTATAACACACTTTGAAGAATGAAAACAGATGGTCTTTAGGATTTGCATTATATTGACAGGGAAATTATAACCCAGAACACTAAGGGTATTTTTTACTATGATGGCAGAGGGACCCAAGCCAGCATCTCAGAGAATATGGTACTTTCCCCTGACAAAGTAAATTGTGAAAATGCCATATTTCCACCATATTACATCCTGCAGAACAAAATCATCTAACTCAGTAAATGCTTTTCGTTGTCTTTCTGCAGTGGGTCAGAGCCTGTTACTTATTGTACATGATTTTTTAAATAACAGTATGGTTTGTTGTGAAGTATTTTATGCCTACTCTTAAATGCTTTCAAACATCCATTTATTTGCCCTTAATTATTAACATAAATTTAAAAATCATTGGTAAAAGTTTTTCATGACACATATGGTTGGGATTGTTTTAATTTTTAGGAATAATATAAAAAAAACCACACCTCTGGTTATGACGATTTAATATTAAACCAATTTAGTATGCATAAATTTGGTAATCCTCTAAAATCTCTTTGCTATAGAGTTGGTATCTTGATTTAAGCAAGACTATTTTTTCCTTCTCTATAGAAGAAAAAAAATTACTTCTCTAAAACTACCACTTTTCCTTAGAGATCACTTAAGTCTTTTATCCATTCCTGTTTCAGACAAAACATAAGTACTCCTAACTTAGCATGTATACTATTTTTAAATTTTTATTTATTTATTTGTTTTTGAGACAGATTTTCCTTCTGTCACCCAACCTGGAGTGCAGTAGTATAATCACAGCTCACTGCTGCCTCAACCTCCTGGGTTCAAGCAGTCCTCCCATGTCAGCCTCTTGAGTAGCTGAGACCACAGGAGCCACCACACTTGGCTAATTTTTTCTATTTTTGCATTTTTGTAGAGATGGGAGTCTCGCTATGTTGCCTAGACTGATCTCAAACTCATGGGCTCAAGCTGTCATCCCCTCTAGACCTCCCCAGATGCTGGAATTACAGGTGTGATCCACCATGGCCAGCCAATCTGTATCCTAATTGTGGACCCCACGTTAAGAAGTCTTGCTTAAAATGTTCATAAAAATGTTCTGATAGTCTCTCCATGCTTTGAGAGTACCAAGCTTATCTTTTATAAAATAAGTTTTATAACATAGAGATGGTCAGCCCACCTCACAACCTTTGTCATCATCATTGCCATTGTGATCAATAATACCATAGCCACATGATCTCCTAATGTCTTGCCCCAGCTGACACTCCACCCAGTACCAATGCCAGTGATAATCTGAGTCATCATGTTGTAACCATGTGTCATGAATTACAATTTATGATTCATCTTCTTCACTTATCTACCCAACAAACATGTTCAAATGAGTCACCTCATTTTTTTTTCATATCAATATGATCTCTCTCACAATTGCTTCCCCAATTACTATACTTCCTAGTGTTCTTCATAAGAATTCAAAATGTGGTTTCTGAATCATTTATTATAAATAGCTAAAAGACTCTCACAATCATATTCAGTGACAACTTGTTAAAGTAAAATAATTTCCTAAAAGAACAAGAAATGCAACCTAATCTTGCTTACAGATTAATTATGTTTAAAGTCTATGCTATTCATTCTTACACCCAACAAATATCTTTAAGCATTTCTATGCACCAGGTAGACAAACAAGAACTGGCAATATAGTAATAAGAAGGTGTGTGAGTTATTCTGCTCGCACTCCCAAGACCCATTCTTCATCCTCTGCCTTGTTCTCTGCCCCAAGAGCTGATCTTTGAAACTTGCTTTAACAAGCTCCCTTACTGTCTAACTTTGTGTGGGATTCAGCCAACTGGAAGCACTGGCAGGAAATGGCAGGGTAGATGAAGATGAGATAAGTTTATTTCTTCACCTGTGATTTCCCTTTTTTAGTGTATTATTGTGGTGGTAGCTGTATTCCCTATATTACTAGAGTACCTATTGACTGACCCCATTTTCCAATACCCCAGCCTCTAAAAAGATCTAATGATATCATTTCCTCTCCCTGCTTATTCAGCCTCTATGCTACTGCTTTTCTAGTTGTTGCTAGTTCCTGGGAATCTCAACATTCCTTGTAATTCCTTAAAGTTGCCTATAGCTCTATTAGAAGTCCCTTCATTCAATATCTTTCAAATCTGTCTCCTGCCACTAGATTGACTGGTACAACAGACCTGGGCATTCTTTGCTTTCATGAAATGACAATTTACTAGAGAATACAGACATTTAATAAATTATGACCAGAAAGTGTAAGGTGCTATGGGACCAGATAAGAGTATCTTACCTAGCCTGTGATAATTGAGGAAAATTTGTTGCATGGGATGTTCATGATCATACTTCTAAAAGTAGAGAGGCAAGTGTATGTTTATTTATGTTTTGGCAAATAGGGTCCTCTGTGTCTTTGCATCAAAAAGTCTGTGAACTAAAACATTAAAAAGAAAAAATGTGCAATGCTTTTTATCTGTGATGATAAGGTAAATTTTGCCGAATTCAATTTTACAGTTAATTATCCTTTACAGTTTGCCTAATTCAACTTTACAGTTAATTCTCTCCTAACACCCTTAGAAGCCACTTCTACACATGCTTGCTAGGTTGCTGCCCATACAAACTGGCAAGACTCTTTTGTCCTTGAGATAACCCAGTGACCTCTAAAGTCTCAGTGATTTGCAACAACAAAGGTTTACTTTTGTATAATTGCTAAACACAATAAAATTTTAATCTATCTGGTTCCACCAAAAAAGCAAAGCAAAAGAAATTTCATTGATGAAATGAAAGCTCAAAGAGAAAGTGATTGTAATTAAAATGTTTAATCAAATTCTAACATATTACTATAATTCCAATAAAATTTTCGAAGTTTAAATCCTCTTTTTATAGTCTGTTTTGTTTTTTTAAGTTCTTCTTGCAAATTGCTCTACTTTAGAGGAAAATGGGTTTTCCATTTAAATAAAGTAATTTATTCAACTATTCCTGTTGCCATTGAGTTACCACTTAGAATTTAGTTTGTTGGACTTTTGAATACATCTAATTACTCAGAAATAGCAGCTAAGTAGAGAAGGCTAAAGAGAGAATGAATAGAGAAGGCTATTCATGAGCTTTTACCAGAGCCATAAGATATTGCTATGAATGATTGCAGGCTATATATGTTCTATGATGAAAAAAAATGACAGATGGGCATGATGTTCATGATGCTTCCAATATTTTCAAAGCTGTAGCCGACCAGTTTCAAATGATTGATTTAGAGTCCAGAACATTTATATGTTTGGACAATATTTGAGGAATAAAAATAGGTGTAACATTGGGCCTGATGTCATCATATTTTAAGCTCATTTTACAGAGAAGTCCTTGATGAAGAAAATCAGTGGTTGAATATGTATGTATGTATTCCCTACTTTTCTTGCAAAATGTTCTTTTCCAATGAGATTCTCTCAAAGGAAGGTTTTTTTCTTCTTTTTTAATGGATTATTATTACAGTTCTGGAAATTCAGAAAGTGTGACAGCATATGCCATTTCTTTTTAAAAATTGCAGGGTAGACAGTTTCATGATCCTGAAATTTATAATCCAGCTTGAATGTCAGGAAACCTGGGTTCTAGTCCCAGTTCTGCCACTAACACAGTGTAGCCAAGCACTAATTAACTGATATATCTGTGGTTCTGTTCTTTCATTTGTAAATTGAAAAGAAAATATTTTCTTCAATCTACTTCACAGGAATATTAGGAAAAACAAAACAAAACTTGTTAAAGTACTTGTAGCTTTTCAAAAGAAAGATGATCTGTAAATCCAATTTACAATTACACAACACAATATATTCCACTAGATCTCAGATATCTTCTTAAATCAGATGAACAATGAGTGAAATTATTTAAAAAGACTCTGGAAAAAAACTTTTCAGGTAGGAATACTAAAAAATATCAATTTATCATTTAAAAAAAACTCAAGTTATTCTACGATGCAATATTATAGAAAAGACATCTGGAAATAGAGATTGGAATTGAATGTAGAAAATCTTATATTTAATACATTAAGTGACCATGAAATTCAAAAAGACCTTCATCATCCATCTCCAAACTACTGAAACACTTTAACATGTATAAGCCTGTATAAGACTCTGGCTACTAAGTGGGGGAAGAAAAGGAACAAAGAAAGTTAATGATTACTTTAGAGACCAGGTTGGTGGAGGATGATGTCCTCAAAAAACAAGAAATTGGTAGAAGCATGAATTGGGGTGACAAGAGCAGGAATGCGGCATGCTGAGATATTGACCTTCATTTTGAATGTGTTGGAGATGCAGGTGTCCAGCGTTCTTTAAGTTACATTACAGCCATATTTTGGAGGTGCTTTACCTAGTCTTGTTACGTAGAATTTAGAGACCCTAATATGTTTGATGAAGACCTTAAAAAATCTTTATTCTTTAATATTTAGTAGTTAAATAGAATGAAATAAATCTATATGGAGTGGTACTACCGAATAATGTCCTAGATATATGTGGAAAAACAAAGCACAGAACAGTGAATATAGTATGCTCTCCTTGGTGAAAAATAAAAGTGATATATGCTTATATATTCATAAACTCATCCTGGAAAGATACAGAAAAATGGATAATGTGCTGCCTCACAGGAAGAGATCTGGGGGACTGAAGTTCTAAGGAGAGAAAAAGACTAATTTTATTCCTTGCTCTGAAATCTACATTGTCTGATATATATATAGCCACTCTAGCTTTCTTTTAAGTAGTATTTGCATAGTATTTTTTTCCTATCCTTTTACTTTTAATCTGCCTGTATCTTGATATTTAAAGTGAGTTTCTTATAGACAGGGTATGGTTGGGTCTTGCTTTCTTGTCCAGTGTTTCAATCTGAATTTTAAGTGTTTAGATATTTATACTTAATGTGATTATTGACATTATTGGGCTTAAATCTATCATCTTGATATTTGTTTTCTGTCTCATTTTTTCTTCTTTTTTTCTGACTTTTTTTAGGCTATTTTTAAATGATTCCATATAAATCTTTTTGATTTTGATATAGTTACACATAAATGACCTTTCTGAGTGTTTTCATTTTTGTTTATGAGACAGAGTCCTGCTCTGTCACCCAAGCTGGAGTGTAGTGGCAGGATCTTGGCTCACTGCAGCCTCTGCCTCCCAGGTTCAAGCAGTTCTTCCTGTCTCAGCCTCCTGAGTGGCTGGGATTACAGGCACATGCCACCATGCCTGGCTAATTTTTGTATTTTTAATAGAGATGGGGTTTCCCATGTTGGCCAGGCTGGTCTTGAACTCCGGACTTCAGGTGATCCACCTGATTCGGTCTCCCAAAGTGCTGGGATTACAGGCATGAGCCATCATGCCCAGCCTTTTTTGAGTATTTTCATATGATTCCATATAATCTCTCCTTTATAACTTATTAATAACTCATTATTTTTAAATTTTTTAATGTTTGCTTCAGAATTTGCATATAACAGATGTTATGATCAGTGTATTTATATATATTTAATTTTCATCTAATTAAGTGGTGTAAGTATTCCTATTGTACAGACGAAGAAAAATATCTTGCTGAAATTACAAGTTAATGTCTCAGAACCAGAATTCAAATCCAGATTTGTCTAACTCCAAAATGTACTTTGTAGTACCAGGTATATATTGGAATAACCCTTCAGCCTTTTATATGGTAAAGTTTTAAATATCTTTCTTCTTTTTTTTTTTTGAGACAGGATCTTGCTTTGTCACCCAGGCTGGAGTGCTGTGGTACAACCATAGCTCACTGTAGCCTTGACCTCTCGAACTCAAGCAATCCTTCCACTTTACCCTCCCAGGTAGCTGGAAATACAGGCACATTCCAACACACCTGGCTTTTCTTTTTTTTTTTTGGTAGACACAGGGTCTTACTGTGTTGCCCAAGCTGGTCTCAAACTCCTAGGCTCAAGCAGTCCTCCCACCTTGGCCTCCAAAAGTGCTGGGATTATAGGTATAAGCCACCATTTCTGGCCTTAAAATATCTGATAACATTGGGTCCACATTTACGCAGAGTAGCTGGAGCCAAGTGATGAGTGAGCAGTGGTTTGCCACAGTGCTCATCATTTCAAATTACCTTCTACCAAGCCATTTCCCTCCCTTACGTTATCTGCCTAGTTCCTAAAGCTTTTGAATTTGTCACTATCCATTATGGAACAAAGAAAAAGATCTCTAAAAGAGACAGAATGACTCTCAGGTATATAATGTTTAGCAATTAACTCATATATTGATTCATATACTACAACACAACAATTTGAGTCTTTCAGAAAAAAGGATTGATCAGTTTGGAAGTACAGAAAAAGGAGATTCAAGAGGTCAGTGATGGTAATACCCTTCCAAACATATCTTAGAAGAGTTAGTCAAAATAACCAGCTGTCCATTTCAATGGAAGACACAGTATAGTGGTTAAGAGCTAGACTGCCTCGGTTTGAATACTGGTACTGGCACTTAGTAGCGTGAGGATTTTTGGCTGTCCATTTAACATTTTTGTGCACAGTTTCCTCATGTGCAAATGAGAATAACAATGTATCCTACTTCATAAATTTGCCGTGGCATTTAAATGGGTGACTGGCTCATAGTAAGCTGTATTTACTTATATAAATACATCAGATACTCATATCCCGATGCCCTAAAGTTTATGTTCCAAATAATTAATTCCTTTTTTCTTAAATCCTTATCAAGCAACTTCTGATGGATTCTCATATGGCATGACTTTAGGCAGAATGAATTTAAATCCTTTCAAGGTTTCTGAGGAGTAACCACCTGTAGCATTCTTGATTTGATTATCTGAGTCTTTATCAATCAGTATATCATTAAGATGTGGTGCCAAGGAAGCAGAATTCAGCGACAGCTTGCAACTTTTATTACCAGCAACAGTGTTTGGCTATGGAGAGTTTTCCTTAAGTAAACTGGCAAAGGACAGAGATTTTTTGAGGCTGATTTTCTGTTTACCTATTTTGCCGGCCCTACAAGTTAATCCACAGTCCCTCATATGTAATAGTCTCAGACTATAAGAAGAGAGCTCACAATGCCTTTGAAAAGTGAATCTTGAGCTAGTCATTTTAATACATTACAAAAAGAATTACTTTAGACTGCACTGATTAAAAAAAAGTCTATTAACTTATCGACATTTATTGGGCTGAAGTTGCCTTTACACTATCCATGTGGAACACTATGAATATAGGGGTCTTGCTAAGCCAGCTGTTCTTAAAATTTGAGCAAATTACATGTAGGCAAATAAATACCAGTTAAAAATGTTTCCTCTATTAACTTATAATAAAAACAGCCAGGATTCAATATCAGTATGTTAGTATGCTTAAGATTAGTATATTTGTTTGGAAGTAAATTAAAGCATTTCCTTAAAAATACTATTGTTTATAATTTAGACTTTCACAAATGCAGGTTGGTTCTATTTCAAGTACTATTCTAAGTTTGAATTAACTCTTTATTCTACATTTCTTACTCCAGCAAGGCACTCCAAACGTGCCACTCCTCATGTGATTTTGTGAGAGTTACTGTCTTGCTCTGGCAGCCTTACAGGTGTTCCACTTAGATCTTCCCTCAAAGGCACCTGCTGTGGAGAGCACAGTTGACTGACAGCCTTCAACTGCCACACCTTTGGATCCACTGTGGGGTTCATGTCAAGCCATGACTCCCCTGGCTGCTCCTGGGTTTTGACTGAACAGGTACTAGACCCTGGCCTTTCCTGTCTGCAAAGATTCCGCTGACACCACTAGCAGAATGCCTCTCTAGTCACAGAATCCCACCCAGCAGAACACCCACAAGAAAACTTACTTCACAGAAAAGCAGGTAGATTAGAGTAGGTCATATCCATGGGGTATAATTATTGGATCATATACTATACTATTTAGATGAAGTTGGCCTCACAGAGTACTGAAAAAGCCTACTTAAGTCACCGCTAAATCAGCAGCTCAGAGACAGTAATCTGCAAGGATGGCATGACATCTCTCAGTATTTAGCATAGGCACTAATCAGAGATTTCTACATGGCACTGGTGTCTCTAGTAGGACAAATACATGGATCTAGCAACCAAAAGGTGAAATCACGAACGGCTATATTTACAATCACTCCCAATAACTCACTGGAGAACTCTGTTTCACCTCCCCAACTCTGGGCTGAGTAGAGTTAGAGGTTTTCTCTCTTGCAAAGGGGTAGAGTGGGAATTCACTGGACTATAATCTATGTGTAGCAGAACACTTTTGGCTCTTTGCAGCCAGGAGTCAGCAAACAAGGATAATGGATTAGTATGAGGAGGTGGGGCTGCCTTTACACCTTGGGGACAAACAGAAATACATGTAGAACCCAGATGATCCACTTGGGTGCCTCTCAGTATGCCCTTACTAATTATAACTGTGAATGGACACAAACTGCAGCCATGGACTAAGAAGAGTATGATGACAAAGGCCCAAGACCACTTAGGAGTGAATGTTGAGGTCATGCCACCAAGTAAGTCAACAAGATCTGCTGAAGTGAGAGCTGAGAGTGAGGGGAATATAGAGTGGAGAGTGGAGGACAGGGTAAGTACTAGCATGGTCCCAGACCAACTGCAATGATAGTTTGTCCTATTAACTTCCCTTTCCTACGTTTATCCTTAGAGAGGTTTACAGAAATCATGAAGTGACACCATGAACGTTGTTATGAACCGATTTACAGTCTCCAGCTACTGCACTTCTGGATTCACCATTGAGTTTCCACCAGACTAAGTTTTTCCTGCACCGCTCTCAGACAATGACCGAGTATAGCAGAGATACGAGAACTGGGCAATTCCTGACCAATTTGGAATTCCTTTAATTAACTACTTTGGCTTAGGACTCCTGACCTGGCTGAGTCTCTCAGAATGACCCTGCAAACCAGTTCTTTCAACCTATTCTTCCTTCCTATTCTGCTTTTTCAGATTTTGACCTTGCATTCCAATTGGAGTCTACCTGCCTTCTCTTGCTCATCTCTCTTTGTCCTTCACAGGGATTTTCTCTAATCTCCTGCACATGTAATTCTCAGAAACCTGTAACTGACAAACTAGGTGTTGTTTTTAAATTTCAGCAAAAGAAAATGATACCCACAAAGGTGACCAGACTGATTTAAGAAAGACTCTCAATGGGAAAAGTTAGAACATAGCTTAACCTCTAGTTTTTAACAAGTTTTTCAGGGGTCAATAATTGCTTTGGTTTTGTTCAGTTAGCTATGAAAAAAAAAAAAAAAAACTTCTCCAAAAATATGTATGAATCTAAGAATAACTTTGATGGCTGGGTCAAGACCAATCTGACATATGTTAATTTCAGTAATACCGGTATGTCTGTTGAACCAGAATGAATTGAACCTACTGTTTTAATGATGGCCTTGATAGGACATTCAAGCACAAAGCCTTTTATAGTAATTCTGAGCGAAGGGCAATAATGTGAAGAAATATAAAAATTTTAAGAAAACACACACTGAACCCGGGCGGCGGAGGTTGCAGTGAGCCGAGGTCGCACCACTGCACTCCAGCCTGGCGCCTGGTGACAGAGTGAAACTGTCTCAAAAAAAAAAAAAAAGAAAACACACATTGCAATGTTACATTAGCCAACCAGAAAAAATCATTAATTGAAAGAATTCTGGTAGAAAGTTTTAAAAGGAGGGAATAGGTACTGAGAGAAATTTTGTTCAAGGAGTAAAAAGGACCTGGAGGGGAGATACTTAATACAAGGTGCCAGGAAGAATCCAGAGGGGGAAAGCACCATGATCAAACTAAAAACTGGGTAACCTTGGAGAATGGCCTCAATATATTTCCTAATATACAGTTTAATGCCAGTATATACACACTGCAATAAACCTGTTTGTTGAGGATGTCTTAATATGAAGTTTACAGCGTGCAGAGAGAAACAAAAATGTAATTCTAAAGATGTAGTTTTAGGAAGGTAGCCTTAGAATCTCCTCTCTTAATTCCTCTTGGGAAGTGGCAAGGAAAAGATGTCCCTTGGTGGAAAAGATATCCATTGGCATCTTTGGTAGTCTCTATTTTTTCAGAATCACTCATCATGTTAATTACTGCTATTTCACACAATCTCCTGAAAAATGATGTCAAACAGCCAGAGTAACCTGCCTGGTTTTGAAGTTCCTCATTTTGGTTTTCCATGACCCTGGATAATCTGGCTGCATCTTATTTATCCAACTTAGTTTTCCTTCTTTCCAATATACCCTCCAAACTAGTCAAACTAGTCTACCCACTGGTGTTCAACACACCATGCTTTGTTTGGAAGGTCCACCTATTCCTGTTCAATTCCACTCATCTTTCAAGTCCCATCCTCATTCCAGCCATTACCTTGTGGGTTTGACTCATGGGGCTCTTGCCATATGCATTACATAACTTGTTACTTTCCAAATATGTTCTCTTGTATTACTATTATAGGATTACAAAATTATTTTAGACAGATAGGAAAAGGGGTCCTTGGAAAGTTTTTGTCTCTTAAAGCAGCTGCAGAAATGTTTGTCTAGCTGGAAAGCCCAGGCTCTAAGAGCCCGGCTAGTAACCTTTCATATGCAAATGCTGGCCATTAGAAACTGGGCCCACACAAACATGGTGATTCCCACTGCTGTACTCCTAAGCCCCCTGTAGCCTCACAAGTGTAGAAGGTGAAGGTGCCCTGCTTTGCATATTAAAAGGCTAGGGTGGGAGGGCCAGTTTTTTCTCAGGCTATGTGAATGACAGTGCCTGGTTAAACTAATCCCCTGAGCCCTATGCGAATCAGACACTGCCTCCTCCAGCCTCCTCATCTAACTGGCTGGTATCCCTGGCACTTGGGGTTTCCTCTCTAGGCTTTGAAGCCCCCCTCCCTCTGTGTCTGCACACTGGAGCTTCTTCCTTCTTTCTTCTCCCTTCTTTCTTGCCTATTAACTCTCCACTCCTTAAAACCATTCCATGTGTCTGTGTCATTTTATCCAATTTGGCTTGAGACAAGAGCCCTGGTGTTCCTTCACTCATCAGAGCCATATCATTATAAGTGTGTTTTTCACGTATTTATCTCATCCAAATAGACTGCAAACTTCTTAAATACTTGACTCATTTGGCAAATATTCATAATTGTAAAATCTTAAAGCGGTACGATTCTAGATGCTGAAACTGATATGTAGACTGCTACTGCTCTAGTCACCCATACTGAGTACTGGAGTTGAGAACATCAAAATAACATGGAACGCTTACAATGTACCTGGCATAATTCTAAGTTTCCTACATATATTAACTTACTTAATTCATGCCTTTGGCATCGTCCTTCATGACTTTCTCTTTTATCCCATATCTAATCTGATTCTATTGGCTCTATCTTCAAAATAGAGCTGGAATCCTCTCACTTATCCCCAAATTCACCGTCCTGATTCTAGGCTCTGTCATCTCTCTACTGGAACACTGTAACAGCTTCCTGATAGGTGTATTCTCAACACTGCAATCCTTTTAAAATTTTAAGTCACACCTCTTTGAAATTCTGCAATGACCTACAAGACCGTATATGATCTTTCCCCTCCATCACCTTACCCTCCTCTCACACTACTCTGCTTTGTTCAATCTCTTCCACAAACACGCCACGCACCTAGAGCCTTCGATTTTTTTTTCTCTTGTCTGGAGCACGCCCCAATCATAAATACAGCTAACTCTTTTTATTTAAGTTGGCTCAACTCTCACCTCATCAATAAGGCCTACATAGACCCTATTTAACTCCGCAGTTTGCCTCTCCACCTGACTGTCCCATACCCCCGCTCCTTTCTAATAGCACTTCTCACTATTTAACATTTACTTTCAAGCTATGTATTGTCAGTTCTCCCCATCCCCATTTAAGCTCTACGCCGGGAATGGATTTTATTTACGGTTGTATCCACAGAGTCTAAAACAGTGCCTGGTGCACAAAAGGCACTCATTACACGCTTGGCAAATAAACTTAGAAGTTAGATTCCCTTTCTGCAAGGCCACTGCTCTTTGGTGAAGAGCCTGGCCTGGTACAGAAGCTTGAACAAGAGCCAGAACCATACGGGGCCTACAGGTGGTGGAGCTGGCCCCAAATTTAACTGAGGCAGGAGAATTGCTTGAGCCCAGGAGGCGGAGGTTGCGGTGAGCCGAGATCGCGCCATTGCACTCCAGCCTGGGTAACAAGAGCGAAACTCCGTCTCAAAAAAAAAAAAAAAAAAAAAAAAGCACACGTGTACAGTTGTTTCCAGGGTAGACGGGGGAGGAAGGGCAGACTTTTTCTGTGCCTGGACGTCCACAAGTGTGTCAACTTGCAGCATTTAGGACGCTAAACCTTCTCTTACCAAAACAAATCCAGCGCCAGCGGGCTTGGCCTTGGGCTTGCGCTGCGCGGACCTTGCCCTTCCTCCGCAGCTTCAGTGCCCTCACTTAGGTGGTTACGCCGTGCCTAAACATCATTGTTGCCTGGGCCGAAATGTCCCTGCCACAGGGTCAAGGTGCCGACGTGCCGCACCCTCCGCGCTGAGGTGTCTCGCAGGCAGCCGTGGGGCGTGCACCGCCGATTCGCTGACAGGCGTCCGAGCGAACACCCGGGCGAGGCCCCGCGGCGCGTCACGCAAGCGGCGGCGACGACCTCCCGCCTCCCGCCTCCCGCCTCCCGCCCTCGCCCGCCGCACGCACGCGCACTGCGCCCAGCATGAGGGTTGCGGCTCTGATCAGGTAACGCGGCCTCCGAGCAGCCTCCCTCCTCTCAGGCCAGCCTCTCGTCCCTTCCAGCCGCCGCTAGCGCCAAAAAAGAGGGTGTCTGTGCCGGAGCCGTGCACTGGGGGTTCTGCGGCTCCTCGGAGCCGCAAGAAGAGGCGGAGCCTTCGGGCTTTTGCCGGCCCGCTGGTGGCTCGGTCCTGGGCTGACACGCCTCCTCCTCCTTGTCCGTCGCTGGCTCTGTGCTCTTCAAGCCCTCAAACTTGGATTCCCATTGGATTTAACCGGGGAATTAAAAAAAAAAAATACTGACGCCTGGCCCCGCCGCCAGAGGGATTGGTTTAATTACTTCTGCGCGGACCGCGCCTGATTTTTTTTAAAGCTCTAAATGAGCGGTGAAGTGTGGAGCCATTACGTTATTCCAACTCAGTTAATAACCCTCACCCTTTCCCTCCCTCTTTTTCAGTCCTCTTCTGAAGGAAGAGGGTCAGCTGGCTCCTTCGTAGCCTAGCGTCCTCCCCAGTCGTGTCAGGTTCCGCCCTTCCCAGGAAGTCCACCCCGTCTGGTCTTCTGACCCGCCCCTATGGCTCCTCAGGACAGATGGGGATGGCTTATGGCATGCATGTGTTTCTGCCTTTGGGCACTCAAGTACAGAGATCTCTTTCTTCGTGGTAGAGACGGAGTTGTACTAGTCTTACGCTAGATCCGTCGCTGTTGCTTCGGACTCTCGTCATTGCTTTAGAGTGACCTTACCTTAGCATACTCTGTATTCTAAAAGGAGTTTGATGTCTGTAGCAACCAAATCATATTTAAGTATCTAAATAAGTCCTATGACTGACTGACAGACCAAAAACAAGCCTGCGTAAATAGTTCCATACTCAATCTATTAACTGAGGCAGAAAGTAACACACTAGCAACATTAAAAAGTTAGTTTGGACTACTTTATTTGTTTCATGAGATTTTGCCCCGTAGAGTGTTTGAGATACAATGCAACGATGTGTTTGCTTCTGTAAGCCCATTGAAAATTTCATAAATGTTTTCATTAAGTCCCGTAGGTAATTGATACTGGCTGTTAAGTATTGACCTATTAAGGACTTGATACGACCTGTGAAACCCTACTGTAGTGTCTGGAATATTCTGGTTCCCTTTCCTTCAATGCCATTTTTAGCAGACTAGACCATAATGTCTCAATAATTACTGTTTTTCAGTAAATGTCTCCTTAAAATGTATGATTAAGCTTTAACCACTGTGTCTTATTTAAAGAATTAAAAGTACCCCAGGAAGTGAATAATTCAAATTTACATAATTTACCAAAAGTTTAACGATTAAAGTAATCCACAACAACGAAATACTTAGAAGTATTGGAGAAGATTGGTATAGTCAGCTATACTAAATAACCTGTAATGTGCCTATGTTACTGTATAATAAGAATAATAATTTACTAAAAAAAGCAATGTTGGAGAATTCTTGCTAAAGTGTAAGAGCTGCATTATGTATTATGCTGTAAGTATGAATACATAAGCATTTACGTATATGCTTGTGATATACATGCCTATGTATTCTATATATATGCATTACATACAATTATATAATACCTATATTATTAGATGAACACGGTGAATTCATTTGTGATTTGTATGTGTGTGCAACAGTGGGAGATGGGATGTGTGTGTGGGTGTTTTAGGGAATAAGTGAAACTGGGGTTCTTACATATCTTTATAAGAACATTATTTTTCTAATAAATAACTGAGTCTTTGAATTTCATAGTTGAATGATACTTTGAGGATTATCGAGGCAGGCCATTCACTAATTTTGCAATGAAGTTTGTAAACCCAAGCACATTGAATAACTTAGCTTAGTATCCCAGAGGTGGAAACTAAAACGGATCTGGAAGACCTCTCACCTAACAAACGTTTGTACTTAATGAAATTCTAAGAGGACAGTAAGGTACTCAGCATTTCCCAAGCTTGTCTGATATTCAAAACCTTTTGTTAGAGTAATTGGTTAATATTTTGTTGGACACCAGTGTTCCACAGAACCCAGTTTGGTAAATACTTAAAACTGTATTTGAAATGTTCGCGTATTTCAAAATGAATTGTAAGGCTCAGTTCTGATTCTGGATGCACACCCTTTAATTTTTAATATCTAAAACAATTAGTCGTATATTTTTGTCCTAGGGAAACAGAGCAATAAGGTTTGATGGGGAAGTTGTGGACGACATACTTAGGGGGGTACCAAACCTGAAGAGAGGAAGAATGGACTTTTTAAAACTTCACTTTGCCCCTTGCACTCTCCTTCCCCTCAAGACGTTTTGGAATGAGTGTTGTTATTGATGGGAGAGTGAAGAAGCAGGACATTTGAGAACTAAGAAGGCAAGAGGGCCAGCTTGTGGGGTCATCAGTTTCTTGGGCTATGAAGAGGTCTAAACATTGCCTGGGGATACATTTGCAGACCTTAAGCAAATACTGGAAAGAAGGGAAACATGAGGAAAAAGAAATATAAAAGGGATAAAGACAATGATAGTGGGAAGTAGTAGAATATTAAACCAAAATAGCATATAGGTTGCCATTCAGTCATATTATAGATGAACTACTACTTGTCTTGACTAAGTGGTAGGCCTCTGCGTTAGGTAGATTTAAAACCAGAATTTAGAAGTTCTTTTCAATGTGTTATTAGATTTATAGCTCAAGCCCTGTTCTGCTGCCATCAGATATATATATAATGTATATATGTATATGTATGTGATGGGTGAAGTACTGATAGTGCTGATGTTTAACATCATCAATGTAAGTCAGCATTTTGTTTTTTATCTCTACAGAATTTGTACCCAGCGAGTGTGTCAAACTTTGTCCTTAGATTGATACTCAGGTCTTTAATTTGTTCCTTTAATTGCTAATGGTTGCCAGTTGTTAGATTTCTTGTGGTAGAGCAGAATTAATTTTTTTTTTCCACTTTCTCATAGAGAATAGTTTTTTTTTTGTTTTTTCGTTTTATACTTTTTCAATAATTTCTATGAAATTAGTATATATATATTCCTTAAGTAGAATAATACATATTATTATATATATGTAATAAATGGAATATATATATTTATATTAAGTGGAATATATATAGTTCATATATAATTATATAAGTGTTTAGCTGGGATGTAAACTGAAATCATTTTCTGTTTGCAAAGCACTTCATATATTAAGTAAAGCTGCTATCACAAACCAAAAAGTTACCATATTTTGTTTAGAATATTCTTTTATAAAGGCATATAGTTTCTTAAGCTCCCATGAATAGCAGCCCTAGACATTCAGATTCATCTGCTCAATTTGTTTGTGATTTAGAAATTAATTTTTTTACATTCTTATATTTTCTGAAAAGTTGAGTAAATAATATTTGTTTTGATATCTAGTGATTTTGTGTTGAATATTTGTCAGTAGCATGATATTTGTCTCTCTCTTGATTTATTTTTTAGTGGTGGGAAGGACAGCTGCTATAATATGATGCAGTGCGTTGCTGCTGGGCATCAGATTGTTGCTTTAGCAAATCTAAGACCAGCTGAAAATCAAGGTAAGTACATGCCTTTAATGGGAAGTTGCCTAAATGAATGAAACTCCAACTTCATAATTACATTGTACAGGTATACAGTACAAAAATGAAAAGACAAAATATATATTCAGCACCCATTAGATGCTAGGTTCCACCTAGAACTTAGTATTAAGTGTTTTTACTTCTTTTTTAATTCTCATAGTCAACTTCTGTAGAGATGCATTACTAATCTTAATAGTTAGGGATCTTGAAGCTTAGAGTTTGTCTGAGGTAAACCAGCACAAACCTGTAGAGCTAAGACTTGAACTTTCTTACTTCAAAGTACATTGCCATTTTACCCCACCACATTTCCAAATGCTGTAGGCAGTATAGAGATAGATAAGGTATAGTCTCATGCCTCAAGGGGCTTGAGAAGTAAGGCACATATTGATAAATGATACATAAATTTTATTATTAAAACGATACAGTTTACCTATTTAGATGTAAGCCAGAAATGTGAGACTTGAGAGAAGCATAAAGCAACATTTCCACTTTTCATTTGTCTGTGGTAACAAGGGCATCCACACGTAATTCACAGAGCTCATATTGGCTGCTTTTTTCATTTTTTTTCCCAATTGAAACATCCCCAATTATAACTTTTGAGAAAAAGAAATATATTCACTAATTTGCTTTTTAATGCTCTTGGGTTATACCTATGAAACTACAGATATTAACTGCTAAAATGTAAGGGAGAAAAGGTTAGCACTTTGTATTACTGCTTTATTACTTTGTATTACTGCTTCTCACAGGACTCTTCTAGTAGAATCTTTTTATCTCCTTCTTTCCAGGCTCCATGGTTTTGCACTACTGTTATTTTAAGATTAATTTCAACATCAGTCGTAGTTCCTGTCATGAAGTAGGCATTCTATAAATTTAGCTGAATTGGAATCTACCACTAAATACTTGTTTTATATCTCTAAATAGATTGATTATAAGCTTCTTGAGAGGAGAGATCATATCTTCTATCTTCTTGTTATTGCTCCTCATCATTTGGGACAGCTCTATGCCTCTGATAGGAGTTCATGCAAAGTTGATTGGTGGACAGCTGTATAATGAACTAATTTGAATTAGCCCTAGAATCATGAGCAGTTATTTCAGTCAGATATTTGAATTGTCTTTTCTTCTGTGATTAAGACCTAAGTAATGTTGGAAATCATGTAGAAAGATAGAGATTAGGAATATTTTATAGGAAGAAATGGAAATGTCCCACAAAGAGTGAGAGGTAAATGCACATGCCTGGATTTTGTATTGCAATTGATAAGTAACAGATGTTTTTTTTAGAAGTGAAGATTTTTTAAAAAGTTCCAACTTTAAGAAAGAGAAAATTCTTTGAGGATGAGTAGGAGCTGTACTCCAATTTCTGTATTATAAAAGAAGAAGCAGAATCTCCTTTTAGGTTTACCAAAGGAAAGAAACTTTCTTACCCCTTGTGGCCAGGGAGGCAAATGGGACTTTTAAGCTATCTTGCAAAGTTAAAATGCAGATATTTATATATAGTATATAATACGTACATGCTATATTAGAATTTCCATCGCTAGAGTTTCTGTCTTCAGCTTTCACACGAATATTTTACTTACCTTGTACAGAACCATTAGTATATAATCTTTCTTGTGTTCATGGTTCACCAACAGGATGGTAAAATGACAAAGTGTATCTTTAAATTATACCTCTCAGTAGAATAGAGACATTTATTTAGAATATTGTTAGTAAGAAAAAATTTAATAGTATATGGAATTAGAATATTCTGAAGTAAAAAGCCTGGAAAAAGGCAGTTGAAACAATAGTAATTGTAAAAGAAAACAGATGGCTGTGGGTTGGTAGATGGAGATGGTTTAGCTAATCTTGATGAAAATCAGCAGGAAGTTTGGGATTATTGAACAATTCACTGAATGACTTCTTTTCCCCTTACCAGTGTTGTAAACGGAACCTTAGTGAAGAATGACTGGTAGAGATGACTCCAATGTCCAGGAAAGTTATGGGTTTTCAATGGGTAGTCTGAAAAGAAATTTATTCCCATCAATGGGGATAATGTGAGCTTGTCATAAAATTCACAATACTATCTCTTTCGATTTGTAGTAGGAACTTTTGTGGCATGTTAATTGAGTTACTTCAGGCAACAGGGGAGCCTTTTGGTTTTATTTGATCTCACACTATTGTTGCTATGTAGCTTCCATTAATCAAAGTTACAATGTGGTTAGGACTAAATGGAGCCTTAAGGAAAATTATCTTCTAGGTTTTTGAGCCAGTGAAATGTTTTACTTACTATGCTAACATCAGAATGTTTCTTGCCAAGAAGCCCAAATTTCTTTGAATAAATTGATTTGCTTGTAACAATATCCTTTAAAATGAATATATTTAAAGATCCAGTCTACTTTGAGATGAGAGGGCTGAAAGGTTTTTAGGTAACTTTGGCTATGTTTTCTACTTCCTACTGGGATCAGGAGTAGGCACATTTGTAACAGTGTGAGTAATATTCTGAAGGAAGCCAGTCTAATGTGTGAGTTCAGAAACCTGTGAGCCAAAATGCGGTAGCACATTTTGATAATTTTGATTGTTTAAGGAGCACTTATACTATCATTTTCATTCCTTTTGATAGGATATTTTCACATTTAATGGAAAGCATGAACCTGTTTGGGTTATGTTCATACCTACACACATAGGTATATGTCAAAATAATTACTTTGCAACTTTTTTTTCTTTTTACTTAATAGCATTTTGTGAATATTTTCTATATCATTAAATATTATTCCACAATAACATTTCTCATACGTCTTTAGAACACAAATACCCTCATTAAATGTAAGTGTTCTTTGGATAGATAAATTTGAGAGCTAGTTCATATTCTCTGCTCTTGTTGGAGTACCTGAACGAGTATTAGCCTAGGAAGAATTACGCCACAGACATCCTTTTAACACTTTTTATCTCCATGTTTTATAAAGTTATTTGACCTTAAATCATTTTATCATCCCATACCTATTAATATCTTAGAGGATTTATATTCCACAGAACATACTTTAGAAAATGTTTTTCAACATTATGTTAATGGCTGCATAGTACTTTATTATATGAATATACTATAATTTCTAGTCTTATAAATGTGATAAATATCTTTGCAAATAATCTTTGTATTTATTTATGTTTCTTTTTCTAGAAAGTAAAGTTATGAGATTAAAAAGTCTATTCCAGTATATTTCTAAGTTCATTTATATCACCAAAAGTTCTGATGTGACTCATCTGTTTTGAATATTTTACCCATATTGATATTTGTGAATCTTGTGACAACTGAGTATATTGTTGATTAGCTTAAGATACCATGTTTCTATGCACATTTGTAACTGCTCTAATGCTCTAACAATATTGAATTTATATATATTTATATGTTTTATTATAAGGTACTGAATATCTGAATATAAAATATATCTGAATTTTCTCTTACCAATATTTATCACTTATTAACTAAGTAGATATTTAATTAAGGTTTTTTCTACAAGTCTAGATGACCTCATGAATAACCTTGAATGATTTATAAAAACTTATGCAATAAAAATCTTTAACTGAATAAATTAATCAAAATTTATTGAATACATTACTCTTCTCTTTAAATGTTTGCCATATATGGTATAACAAATTTATTTATTAGTATATTTGTATTTGTAGTTGGTGGTAGAGATGATTAGGGCTGATATGAACTAGATTCAACTACAGACAAATGTGCAATTCTTATGTTTTTATTTCACTACATAAATGCAGAGAAATACAGTATAGTAAGCTTTTAAGTTCTGTGTTGACTACTCTTCAAACAGTAAAACTTGGGTGGGCTTTCATATCCACTTTCTTTTTCACTCTCTTTTGCTAACTATTTCCATTTTAATTGTTGCAGTGGGGTCTGATGAGCTGGATAGCTACATGTATCAAACAGTAGGTCACCATGCCATTGACTTGTATGCAGAAGCAATGGCTCTTCCCCTCTATCGCCGAACCATAAGAGGAAGGAGCTTGGATACAAGACAAGTGTACACCAAATGTGAAGGTGATGAGGTTGAAGATCTCTATGAGCTTTTGAAACTTGTTAAGGTATGCAGAGTAAACAATTAAATGTATTGAATTTAGTGTGTACTTTAGCAAATTACATTTGCTGAATTACTTAGTAATAAATAATTTATGATTGTTAGTAGCCCAACTATTTTTTAAAAGGATATTTTGTCCTTTTTAGTTGGAAAAAAACTCCAAATGGTAGTGTGCTTTTATATTAAATGATATTTAAAAATAGGACTTTTTGTATAGTTTGGCATACAGGATTATCATTTGATATTAAATTAAGTTTTCTATTCCTAGGGGAAAAAAAGACTAGCACTTATGGCTGTTTAATTGCTTTACTGAAAAATATTTTTCGAATGCCTACCATATGCCTGGCATATAGTGCTAGACACTGGGGTTAGAGCAGTGGACACATAAGTTAAAGGCCGTTCTAATGGAGCTCACTTTGTAGTGGAAGAGGATAGACAAAAAACAAATAAATGGCATGCTTGATAGTGAAGAGTACTATGAGGAAAAATGAAGCAGAATCAGATAGCACATGATGGCAGGGTGTAGCCATGGAGGTGGTGCTACATATGGTGGTCAAGCAAGACATTTCTGATAAGGTATCAAGTAGATGTAGAGAAAATGAGAGACTAAGCTTTGCCTAAATCTGTTGGAAGAGTTATGAATTTAATGCATAAGTCACATCATGTAAGAGTTTGGTAGCCATTTTGCGCTCAATAATTTCTAGGAGGGAATGTGTGGGGCTCATATATCTAATAGTTACTATACTGAGTAAATGGTAATTAATAAGGATGATTTTATATTAAGCAATTACCTTTTCATTGATAGCCAACTATTTGAATACAGTTCAGTATTCTTCTAAGTATGAATTTTTATTCAGTCAGCTACCATTGATTCATATAAGGCATGTTTGATGAAATAGGGAATTCAAGGCAGTATTTCTTGGATGTCTTACTATTTTTCACCAGGGAAAGGAAAGAAGATTTCTGTCCCTTCCTCTACAAACGGACATTGCATTTCACTTGCTCGCTCTTCAGAGAAGTTCAGTTTTTTTTCAGAAGTTATCTCATGAACCTGTGTCATGAAAATTTTCTAGTCTCAAGTAGCTACTTAAATGACATACTTGAGTTTCATACAAATCAAAAGTTAATTAAGGATTTTTATTTGAAAAATATAAGCACTGAAATTCTTTTAAAATTTGTTTGACCAAAATAGTTCTTATTTTGTATGTTAGAACATTTTTATTTTTTTTTTAAAGAGAAACTAATAGGAAAAACCCTTAGAGTAGTTCCAAAATTTTTCTACTTAGTTATGATAGCATAAGAAGTAGATACTTTTGAAAGGAAATCACAAGGATCTGCTTTCTTTCCTCTGGGAAGATACATGTTAGTAAACATTTTGATTCTCAAACAAGGTAGAAGGGTTAAAAGAATTCCACTTTTGGTAGTCGTGTCGTCATAAGGGTGCAATTATGATCTTGACAGTATTCACTTTGAAGTGTGAAATACTGAGTGCAAATCCTGCATTTTCAAAATTTCTTTTTCAAGATACAAAGAATTTGGACATTAAGTTTTTAATATAAACCAATATTATAAAATGATGAGACTCACACTAAAGTAATTAGGTTGCTTAAAAATCACAAACTCTTTTACTTTGGAGAAGCTCCCTGATAACAGCTCTCCAAGAAAGGGAGAGATAATAAATTACTATTAATAATAAATCTAATTAAAAATGGGAAGATTAGCAATAATTAAGAAGAAATTTTCCTTTCCATCCACGCTGTCTTTGGAGAAATGGACGCTTTACCATTATTATCTTTATGGTAACCATCAGTTATGACATAAATTAATGCTAATGTTAAATTCTTGACAACTTCTGCTTTGGAAGTTTGTACATGATAATTATAGTTGAAAGATATGTTATCAAGTTGTCTGGGACTAAATAGTTCCTTCTTTTCCTGTGTAGAGATATTAATTTTACTATAGGATATTTTAAGGACATAAATATCAGAAATATATTGCTTTTATGGAAGGGATTGTATAACTAGGCTTTTATAGTTAAATTCATTTATGAAACACTGGTGCAAAGATTCCTATAGAGGTCTTACATATTCTAATGAATAACTGAGTAATTATGAAAAAAATGAATCTAGAAAAGCTATAATTTTTCAAGTTAGTCTTGTTCTAAGAAAAAGAACTGCATTTTTAAATTCTTTGAATATTAATAGAATATTGAAAGCATTTAGATTTATTTTCATTTTAAACATGTATAACAGGTTGCAGCTTTGCAACTTTGACATGTAAGTCTTGTTTTTGTAACATTTTTCCCCACAAATATGAAGACTAATTTTTGAATAGATGTTCCTCTTTGCAAAGAGCTTAATTTACTAATTGCTAAAAAAAAAAGTAGGAAGGACTTGGAAGAACTGGTAGAGTTACAGGTTTCTTAACTATTTTGTAGAAATCATGACACCTTATAGAAATGTAATAAGCCTTTGTCTAATAAATTAGCAGGTGACTGTGACAGCTAGAGGTATGTGTCTCAAGCTGTTTGCAAAGTATTTTTCATGTTGCTAATCTTTTCTTTAGAATTTTTTTACTATTGAAATGGAACTTCAGTTCTTATCTAGTTTAATTAGCTTAATAGATAATGGTATTATTTCCTGAAACTATAGTTATTTCCAATTCTGTTTGTTTTCTTTGTAAGTCATTTGAACAGTGTGATAGTTACAGAAAGATACATATAAGGGCTATATCTCTATAGGAAATATATCTAGGGATTATATTCTTTCTGTTCTGGGTTGGAGCTACTTTGTGGATGTGATGTCTTTTTCTTGGTTCATTCCTTAGTTTCAATATAATCCATATTTAAGAAATTGCCTTAGAGAGGGTACTTTGAAATCTTTACATTTTGAAAATGTTCCTATTTTGCCCTCATATTTTATTGATTTTGTTGAATTTAGGATTTTTTTTGAGACAAAACTGCATTATCTATTAAATTTCTAGTATGCAGACTACACTTTATTTTTTATTGCATTTTAGGTTTTGAGGTACATGTGAAGAACATGCAAGATTGTTGCATAGGTACACATATGGCAGTGTGATTTGCTGCCTTCCTCCCCATCACCTATATCTGGCATTTCTCCCCATGCTCTCTCTCCTGAACTCCCCACCCACTGCTGTACCTCCCCTGTTTCCCCCTGACAGACCCCAGTGTGTGTTGCTCTGCTCCCTGTGTCCATGTGTTCTCATTGTTCAATACCCACCTATGAGTGAGAACATGTGGTGTTTGATTTTCTGTTCTTGTGTCAGTTTTCTGAGAATGATGGTTTCCAGGTTCATCCATGTCCCTGCAAAGGACACGAACTCATCGTTTTTTATGGCTGCATAGTATTCCCTGGTGTATATGTGCCACATTTTCCCTGTCGAGTCTATCATCTAAGGGCATTTGGGTTGGTTCCAGGTCTTTGCTATTGTAAACAGTGCTGCAGTGAACATTTGTGTGCATGTGTCCTTATAGTAGAACGATTTACAATCCTTTGGATATATACCCAGTAATGGGATTGCTGGATCTAATGGAATTTCTATTTCTAGATCCTTCAGGAATCGCCACACTGTATTCCACAGTGGTTGAACTAATTTACACTCCCACCGTGTAAAAGGGTTTCTATTTCTCCACATCCTCTCCAGCATCTGTCTTCTCCAGATTTTTGAATTTAGGATTTTAAGTTGAAAGTCATTTTTCCTGAAATCATTGACAGCATTGCTCCATGGTTCTTTTTTTTTTTTTTTTTTAATATATATATGTATATTTTTTATTGTACTTTAGGTTCTGGGGTACATGTGCAGATCATGTAGGATTGTTGCATAGGTGCATACATGGCAAGGTGGTTTGCTGCCTGCATCCCCCCGTCACCTATATCTGGCACTTCTCCCCATGTTATCCCTCCCCAACCTCCCTACCTCCTGCTGTCCCTCCTCTAGTCCCTCCCAGCAGACCCCAGTGTGTGATGCTCCCGTCCCTGTGTCCATGTGTTCTCATTGTTCAACACCCACCTATGAGTGAGAACATGCGGTATTTGATTTTCTGTTCTTGTGTCAGTTTGCTGAAAATGATGGTTTCCAGATTCATCCATGTCCCTACAAAGGATACAAACTCATTGTTTTTTATGGCTGCATGGTATTCCATGGTGTATATGTGCCACATTTTCCTTGTCCAGTCTATCATCGAAGGGCATTTGGGTTGGTTCCAGGTCTTTGCTATTGTAATCAGTGCCACAGTGAACATATGTGTGCATGTGTCTTTATAATAGAATGATTTATAATCCTTTTTATAATCCTTTGGATATATACCTAGTAATGGGATTGCCGGGTCAAATGGAATTTCTATTTCTAGGTCCTTGAGGAATCGCCACACTATCTTCTTTGCTAATACTGGTGTGATTGTTGCTCCTTTTTAGGTGGCCTGTTTTTCTTCTTTGTTAACTTTTATGATGTGTCTTTATGCTTGATATACTGAAATGTCACAGTAATGCTGTATTGGCTGTTGTTTCTTCTGCATCCCTTCCCTAAATCTCTATTGAGTAGTGACACATTCCTAGTCCTCTTTCTCTGATTGATGGTTTGGGGATAGGCATGTAATCCAGGTGAAAGCCAGTCAGAACATGACATTCTTCTGGCCATAGTGATTGGATCAGGGGTGGTTTTGTTAACCTATGTTTGTCCTAATAGAAAGAAGCCTAGAATGATGGGTAGTTGGCAGAAGATAAGCTCTTCTCCTTCTGTGCAGAGATGTGTAGATGTAACACCTAAAACTGCTATAGCCATTTTTATTTTTTTTATAGGAGAAAACTTGATGTTAAATCCGATACACAAAATATTGCAGAGCCAATAGAATTTCAGTGTAAGGATGGTTCTGCCACTAGTAGATAATTTGTTCCTTTTGATTTTCTCTGTTCTCTTTTGCTGACACTCTCACTAGTCAGATATGAGACCTTCTAGATTGAAACTTCATATCTTTCGTTTAATGTATTTTCTATCTCGATGTCTTTTTATTGTGAATTCTATCAGATTTCCTTTTTAAATTTCCCTACTTTCTTGTTAAATTTTTTTAGATTTTAGCAATTAGGTTTTTAGTAGTCAAGAACTTTTCTTGTTTGTTCATTGTTTTTAAATAACAACTTGATTTTCTTTCTATATCCTCTTAAAATACAAATAGAGATTTTAAACATTATCTTTTGTTTCTCGAAATACTGTTTTCTATGAGTGTTTTTTTTTTAGTTTTCTTTTCTTTCATGTTACAGGCTTTTCTCTAATGTCTTGGTTGCCTTTTCATATCTAAGAATACTACAATAGGAAAACTGACTGAATGCTTCTGACTCTAGAATTTTCCCAGCGTCACATCTCACACTTGTTATTCTTGGAGTTCAGGGAAGTGTGGCCTTGTTTGGTTTCTTTCTTCGCTCTGTTCTCTTCCATGCAAACAGTAGGTTATGATCAGTCATGATTTCTTCTTTATCTGCTTTCTAACTTAGTAAATTAATTGAAATCCTTTTTTCATTGGTTCTTTCCTTCTGTTTATCATTATTGACAGTAATCATTGGGAAATTAAAATTTTAATAATATTAAATACATAAATAATAAATTTATTAATAAAAATAAAATAACTAAAATTACTTATTATTGACAGCAATCTAAAGTAAGTTTAATTTTAAGGTAACTAGATATAAAATCCAAATTTTATAATCAAACTCAAGTTTTCTCGTTTTGTTTTCTGTTTCTCTCTTACCTCTACTTTCCGTTGACTCTTTTCTCAGTCAGTACCTAGTAATTAGAGGATGGCTCCCAGTTGTATTCTTGGTTTAAATGTAGTAGGAAAAGCTCCAGTTTTCATTTTAAGTAGCTTAACTGGGAATCTAATTGGTCTGACTTGTAATATTTATGAGTCAGTTTTGGTTGGGAGATAACTTTGATTGGGTAGGCCTAGGTTGTGTGTCATTCCTAAACTAAGAGATGGAATTATGATTACTGGGAATACGTATACTAGGAGTAAAGGAAGAGTGAATCTCCAAATATAAATCAGGCTATTGCTGGTAGAAGAGTGAACTGTGGCAGGGGGGCAAAGGGTAACACGTTTTCTAAAAATGTGTAGGTTTCGCCTTGGAAACCATCATAAGTGATTCTTCTTTTTTTTTTTTTTTTTAAGGTGATGGTTGGAATGCAGTGGTGGATCTCAGCTCACTACAACCTCCAGCTCCCAGGTTCAAGCAATTCTCCTGCTTCAGCCTCCCGAGTAGCTGGGATTACATGCATCTGCCACCACGCCTGGCTAATTGTTTTGTATTTTTAGTAGAGACGGTGTTTTGCCATTTTGGCCAGGCTGTTCTCAAACTCCTGACCTCAGGTGATCCACCTGCTTCGGTCTCCTAATGTGCTGGGACTACAGGCGTAAGCCACTGTTCCCTGCTGATTCTTCTTTTTATCTCTTCTCTCTTCCCTCCTTCCCTCTGTTTCTTTTCTGCTGCCTCCTCCTCTTGCTTTTCTTCTATCACAAATAGTTGAATATTGGGTCTGAAGCAGTAGTTAAGGACCTGTATATCCAATTGCTCGTGATTTTCCACCGTAATATTCCACAGGCATGGCAAACTAAAATTCAAAACTTTCTTGTTATCTTTCTACACAAACTTGTTCCATCTTCAGTATTTTCAATTGAAAGCATCATCATTTATCCCATCATCTAAGTCAAAACTTGGTTGGGCCTTACTATAAGACTTCTACTTTTTCTCAGTCCCTTTCTCCACTCCATCCCCCTCAACTATCACTGTTAGAGCTCCAGCACCTGTTAATAATGCTGGTATGAATTCTAAAATTTGACCCCTTGATTTCATTCTCACCACTACTTATTTTTTATCTGTACCATGCGAGAGCCTCCTAATCAATGTGCCTTCAGTATTGCCCTTGGTAGGAGGATCCATCCACCCCTTCTACCAAGTTATTGGCAGCTGATTTGTATAAATGCTTAAATAACCTATGATTAAGATATAGTCCAAGTACATTGGCTAACATTATAGAAGGCTCTTTAAGAAGAGGCCCTGGAAATCCTGCTAGTCTGATCCTGCTATTCCCATGCAAGCACCTCTGGGATCAAGTTATAATGAACTAATTAGGTTTCTAGGAGATTGCTTTCCATGTCTGAGTCTTTGGCTGTGCTTTTCTTTGTGCTTATCTCTTTGTTCTGAAGAATCCCTTCTCACCTTATATTCTTTTGGGAAACCTGCCCTAATTTACCTTCCTCCTGTTTGTTCCATAGCAGCTTGTCTATAACTCTACTGTGAGTCTCATTGCATTATTAGGATTGTTTTTGTGGCTGTCTCTTTTGCTAGATTGTAAGACCTCAGAAACATGCTCAGTGCTGTTTATTTTTGTATCTCTAGTGCCTAGCAGAGTTCCTGATGTATGGAGGCTCTTAAAAGAATATTGAATATTAAAAGAATAAATATAGTAAAAAAAAAAAATGTATAAAATTATTCCAACCTAGGCTGGGCACAGTGGCTCATGCCTGTATCCCAGCACTTTAGGAGGCTGAGGCGGGCAGACCACTTGAGGTCAGGAGTTAAAGACCAGCCTGGCCAGTGTGGTGAAACCCCATCTGTACTAACATACAAAAATTAGCTGGGTGTGGTGATGTGTGCCTGTAATTCCAGTTATTCAGGAGCTGAGGTGAGAGAATTGCTTGAATTTGGAAGGCAGAGGTTTCAGTGAGCTGAGATCATGCCACTGTACTCTACAGCCTGGGCGACAGAGCGAGATTCCGCCTTAAAAAAAAAAAAAATTCAATATAATTATCTATACAAGGGAGCCACATTACTATGATATGTGATGTAAAACTGTTGGTAAATTCATTCTGTCTTTTTCTGTTTAGAAGCTTAAATGGAATGGGCATCATAGTGAAAGTTTTCAAAATAAAGCAATCAGTGTAACCACTAACTGTACCAAGAATAATTTCCTGCTGCAGACTACTTTATGAAAATGCTGAACAGAAACTCTTTCAAATTATTTTCAGTATATATATTTTAGAAAACCTGATTATGGTGGAAAATTACTTGGAGAATCTTTTTGCACTTAACTACATGAGGGAAAAACCTGAGATTGTTGGGTGGCCCTGAGGCAAATCTGAAGGGTTTGGAGTGGGAGAAACATATAAGATGGACTTAATATTTTTAGAGAGGACCCAGACATAGCATTAATTAAACAGGCACACAGCCCTGTACAAATTGCCAGTAGCTCCTCAGAACTACACAGCTTGCCTCAGGGCCTTTCAGTTCCCAAGATTTTGAACATTAAACCTGGTCCCTTGGCATAAGAAATGCTTTTCTAGTATTGACTCTGGACTCTAAATAGGAAGAATTGGCATTGGAACTGACCAGTGTCATTTTCACTCCCAGATGCAGCATTATTGAGGCTGTGCCATATCTGACCCTTTCAGATGATAAAGTCAAACATGCATGAGGAAGTGCATGATGGAAGATCTGTCTGGAAATAAAATGTTGTACCATACTTGTTGGTTACTAAACTTACCAGGTTCCTAAACTTATCACAGGTATAAACCCTTCATCTATAAATTCCCCCTAACGCCTAGAAAATGGGACTCCCTCATTTTGGCAAAACAATCATTCTGTCTCTTCAACCTTGAACTTTTCTCCACTTGGTATCATTGATTGCATGTGTATACTGCACATGCACATATATACCCTTTCTGTTTATTTTTTCCCAGAGTTAGTGCCTCTCTATAAATTTATCAATTGACTTAGTTTTATATCCTGTATTCCTTCTTCTATAAACTATACATTTCTTCCTATCATCTACTCTATATATCTTACAGTGTGTTGGGTATTTCTGACTTTTCTTTCAAGTTTCTTTCTTTATATTTTCAATCTCTAGTGTCTGTGTCCTGGTGACTGTTGTTTTTTGCTTGTTTGTTTCCCTATGCCACTATTTATTTTTAAAGAACCCTTTTGTAGATGTCTCCTTCTGGAGTTGTGTTGTCTGGGATGCTAGGTGTAAGTCTCTGTCCTATAGTCTACTTCATTTATAGGCCTGTAGTTCATCTTGTTTTTGCCATATTCTTATTAAATGACTGAGAATATATTATCCAGATTGATAAGCATAAATTGCTTTATTTCTTCATTGTTTTATATTTCTGAAGCAGGTGACTTCATTGGTGGTCACACGATAATATGATAGATCCTGAACTGATATTTTTACAACAACTTTCCCTTTTAAATTGGGAACATCTTCAGTAAGCAAATTTGTAGCGCCTAAATCATTTAATAGTCATAAAAGCAATGGTATTATTAGTAAATAAGAGGTGAGGATTTTGTTTTGTTTTGTTTTTTGTTTTTCTTAGAAATGGTTTGATAGGAGCTTGTTCTGTGATGTGCTGATGTGGGAAAATACTGAGTGAATAAAGAGGAGTTGAATAAATGTCTTAGTTGACCTTGACATTTCCTGTTAATTTTAACCTATACTACTATTGTTTTTCTTAATCTTCTTCTTTCATTTATCAAACATAAATTCAATGCTTATAATGTACCAATACTGGAAAGAAAGATGTATGAGACATAGTCTTTGCCCTCACAGCCCCTGAAGAGGTAGGACACGTATACAAAGAAATTAATACAAGGTATAGTTGCCATTAGAGCATGCAATTAAAGGGTTAATGGGAGTTCATAGGGTGACAAAATCCTGTTTGGGGGATCAGAAGGGCCTTATGGGCAAGTTACATTTGATATCTGAGATAGTTTCGTTCTGTGTTTCCACCCATGTATCATGTCAAGTTGTGATTCCCAGTGGTGGAGTAGGGGGCTTGGTGGGAGGTGATTGAATTGTATGGGCGGGCTTCCCCCTTGCTGTCCTCATGATAGAGTTCTCCTGAGATCTGTTGTTTGAAAGTGTTTAGCCCCTCACTCTTCACTGTCTCCTGCTGGCCATGTGAAGATGTGCTTGCTTTTCTTTCGACTTCTGCCATGATTTTAAGTTTCCTGAGGCCTCCCTAGAAGCAGAAGCCTGTACAGCCTGCAAAACTGAGCCGATTAAACCTCTTTTCTTTATAAACTACCCAGCCTCAGGTAGTTCTTTATAGCAGTGTGAAAACAGACTAATACAATGTCCTTAAAGATTGTTTGGATTTTGACAGGTGACAGGCATTGGAGGATGGCTAAGAGAATGTTAAAAATAGGGAAAGTTTGTAGCCAAAGTCATGTAAGCAGGAAATTATGAAACTTATTACGGAAATAGAGTGGTTCAATTCAATTTAGGTTTAAAGTTTGAGGAGCAGTAGAAAATAAGTCTGTAAAGGTTGATTAATACCAAAAAAGAGTGTCTTAAATTTCAGGTCAGGGATTGTTCAGATGGTGGAAAGCCCCTAAGGTGCTATTTTCTAAACTCAATTTAATGAGTGACAACTATTGTTTTTTTTAATTTAACAGCCTGGAATATAATAGAAAATAGCAATGTGCATTGTGTGTAGGTTAATTATTGTTTTGTGTAACATAATACATACAGGCACATGTGTATGCTAGGGTGTTACATTATATATTTCTTACTGTTCAACAAGTTCTTGTGGTCATCAGGGTGAACCACTAATATAATACAAGAAATGAATTAGAGATAGGCATTACCATAGATGAATTCAAATTAAAAACTAAGGTACCAGGTATCTGAAAGGTTTTGGGTACCTGAACGTGGGGAATGCCAAGAGGAAAAGTGAAAAGGGAACATTCTAGAGAGATTGATTGGACTTGATGATGACATTTAAATAAATAGTGACAAAGAGTCTATATAAGGTAACTTGTAAATTGACAGTTCCACAGCTAATTTATGTAGTTTTTGCTGGGAAATATTGGTAATCAAGATGAATTATGATGGTTATATATTACAGATACTAGGATCCTAAATTTTATGGCATCCTGTCATTGTCATCTCTTTAATCTTGTAAAAGATGGTATAGAAGATGCTTCATAATCAATATGGGTTCATTTAATCAGAATCAATTCTTAATAAATTTTGGTCTTGGTTGTTCTTATATCATTTAAAATTTTCTTCATAGAGTTATGTGAAATACATATCAACTGAAACCGTTTATCTTTATTTCTTAAAAGCACCTAGTGTGGATTCACAGAAGTAAGCAAAATTATGATATTAATGTATTTTCACATAATAATTTATATAGGTGGGATTCAAATTATTGCATTATTATGTGATATGCAGTTACACATATGCTGCTAAGTCAAGCAAAATATAAAATCTTAATAGGTTCTATAGCCTTTTGGGCATCATAACAGATTGAACCTGACTTTAGACCTGTAAATTAATTGACCCATTAAAGTTTACTTCTAGTCTTTCTCTGGTCTCTCATCCTCTATAATTTATCTTTCAAACCCCTGTGAGATTAATCTTTCTAAAGTGTAGATTTAATCATATTTCTCTTTCCATCAAACATTTATTGCTTATCATTGATCTGTTAGGTGCACTGCAGTATGATTTCAGTTTGTTTTTTGTCTTATCTCAGATTCTCCTACGTCGAAGCTATGTGCCGTCTAAACTAGACTACTGTCAGAACTCATTCTTCCCCATATAGTCCATGCCTTTCCTGAATAGTGGTGTGTTTTAGTCAGAAATAACTTCTTTCCAACTCCTTCTTTTGCATGGCATCTCTTTCCTGATGTCGTCCTTGATTCACCCCCCCGAATATAATATCTTCCTTTCTTAAATCCTCATGTCACATTATAACTCTCTTATAGTACTTAGTCTAGTTTAATACACAAAGCTAGGATTTTCAAAAAAAATCTATCTTGTGGGTTTTGTTCTGTTTTGTTCAAAGATGATAAGTAACTAGAGGAATAAGGATTATATTTCATTCTTTTTATTTCCTATGAGACTCCATACAACTCCTAGACTGTAACAGGCATAGTGTTAAACTCTATTCCTCTGGAATTAGTTATTCCATCTATAAAATGTGGATATCTCTTTTTTCTTTTCTTGTTTATCTGTTTTGAAAACAAATGGCAATATATTTGAGAGCCTGTCATCCTCATTTTAGTCTCAGGTTTTCTCCTTCATTCTCTAGCTTCCAGAATAATCTTGTAAAGCCGTATTTTTTTTCATTGCATACAACATTCCATTAGTATATTAATATTAAGTAGTAGCTACAAGTGGGCATTGAGATGAGTGTAATTCTTCTTGACTTTATTAGTAAGTTAATGCAGAGAAGAAAAAATGGTAATTGTTCAATTGTGAAAGAGGTTTTAATGGGAGCAAATTTATATTATAGATTGGATTGAATTGATCCTTCTACATTTGTTGCCTTTAATTTTAGGACATCCTTGGTCTGTTTTAGACTTCCTCAGTCAGAGAATTCAGCCTTCCAGGAGACATGTGGAATTAATGTTTTCTAGTTTCCTTTATAAGTAAACTGAAGCATGGGCCATTTCAAAAGGAGATAAAGAAGGTTAACCTAAAGATATCAGTGGTTCTAATAGGTGATATTTTTTCTATTAAAATTTGTTTTGGCATGTTCTTTTAGAATTTAACTCCATGCTTATCTTTAAAATCTAAGCAGTATGTTTTGTATGAACTCATTTGTAGAAAGCCTCAAGCAAGGACTTAAGTTTGAAAGTACATGAACTAAGTTTAGAAAATTCAGACTTTTTGGAGTATATGAATTAAAAGATTTAAAAAATGGTTCTTTGTTCAGAGGCAGGAGAATGGAGCTATTATTTGTGCTTCTGTATGTAAAAGCAATTAACTTTCAACATCAGCAGAATTATGCCATACTTATTTGTATGCAGTGCTGGCATGTGGTCACTTTGTGTACTCATACACAGTGGGTGCTCAATGAGCAGTTGTTAAACTTACCAAAGTTAAGCCTATCTAACTTTGACAAAATTATGCTAATATTGATCCCCATAGATATCTATCAAAATATATTGACAAATCAGAAGAGGCATAAACTGTCAGACGTTTATCTCTCTTTTTTGTGCAGAATTTGCTGATTCTTCTGTGTTCCCTACTATAAGATTGGTTCCAGAGCCATTGAAATGCCCTGTGGTCTATTTTAAGACCAGTTCTCTTGAGGATTCTTTCCTAGGTAGTAATTGCAGGGAGGTGGGGAAGGGAGGGAGAACAGTCATCATTTGATAAATAACTCTTGATCATCCCTTTTGAGCCTTTCATCATTTATCTCCTTTAAACATTTTTATTGGTCTGATTGCCATTTTTTGTGACTTCTTTAACCCCTATTCAAGTTCTTCTGATTTTGAGTGGTCATATATCCTGGACTTGATCACAGAAAGCTAATAAGGATCAGACTAGTAGATTTCAATCTAGGGTAATCCACTACTTTAAGATAGGATTTATTAATCTGGAAGGGAGAGGTATTCTTGAACTCTGAAATTTTATGCAAGTTTTTTGTATGTGTAAATTTTTCTGGGAGAGAACAAAAATTTTTTTCTTTTTCTTTCTTCCTTTCTTTTTTTTTTTTTGAAAAAGGGTCTTATTCTGGCACCCAGGCTGGGGTGCAGTGTTGTGATCATGGCTCACTGCACCCTCAAACTTTCAAGCTCAGTCTATCTTCTGCCTCAGCATCTTGACTAGCTGAGACTACAGGTGCGTGTCACCATCACCAGATAATTTTTATATTTTTTTCTAGAGGCAAGGTTTCACCATGTTGCCCAGGGCGGCCAAATTTTTGTCATAGTCTTACAGTGGTCTGTTTTTTTTCAAAAGTTTAACAGCTACTATTTTAACCATAACTTTCAGAAAGCATTGCAGCCTGGGAGTATTCGTGAATACTCAGTAATTACTTGTGCTCTGAGTATGTAATAACATATGATGCTATGTGCTATGAGAGCAGATGGGTCTTTTGGGGCTTCCAAAGAGTGAAGAGTCACATGAGGTAGTTCCTGAGAGCAGACGAATATGCTGTGCATTTCTCAAGAAAGACATTAAGATCAAAGAGAAGGGAGTATAAAGCATCTTAAATTTCAGGTAAGCAGTAATGGGGGTCAGGGAAGGGACAATAGCCTTGGGGACATGGTTCGTTCAAATGGCCTTTGGATTTTATGTTGAAGGAGAGAAAAATAGGGATGTAATCAAGGCATTGCTCTTGATTTCCTCAAGTGTAGTTTTTGTTTTTAAAAATTTCTATTGCATTATTTACTTTTGTGGGTAGTTATTATATTATGCCTTGTTTTATATAATTATTTGCATTTGTAATATATCCTCCGTGTTAGTTTCTAACTTCATGAGGGCAGGGATTGAGTGTTTCTCAACTTTGAATACTCTTCAGTGCTCATAATTGTGCCCTGTCCATAAGAAGTATTCAAGTTTCTTGGGAGGCCAGGGTGGGTGGATCATGAGGTCAGGAGATTGAGACCATTCTGGCTAACAGTGAAACCCTGTCTCTATTAAAAATACAAAAACTAGCTGGGCATGGTCTTGCGCACCTGTAGTCCCAGCTACTTGGGAGGCTGAAGCAGGAGACTCCCTTGAACCTGGGAGGTGGAGGTTGCAGTGAGTTGAGATCGTGCTGCTGCACTCCAGCCTGGGCAACAGAGTGAGAATCTGTCTCAGAAAAAAAGAAGTATTCAATTTTTTTTGTTGTGTATTTCCTCCAGGGATAATGTGAAGGATTTTTATATTGCACAGTCAACTTCATGGCAATCCAAGGGTGAAATTTCTCTTAGGACTTAGTATTTGTAATAGTTTAGCCTTACTATAACTATTTGGCAGTTTTTATTGTATGAACACTGTAAATCATGCAACCTAAAGTTTCCTCTCTCTATTTTTGGAAAACTCAGAGCCGTGTGATTTTCTTTGAGTTATCTGTGTCTTATTGTAATTATGATTGTAATTTATGTAGCACTATCTTCTAGGTACTGCTATAAGCTCTATACACATATATTCTAATTTTATCCTTACATCAACCCTGGTTAATTATCACTATTTTGCAGATAAGCAAACTGAGACACAGAGAAGTTAAGTAACTTATCCAAAGTTACGCAGCTGAAAAGTGGTAGAACATGTACTTTTAATCACTTTGTTCTGCTGCCTCACAGAATTGCAGTTGTGTTAATTCTGCAGATATTACTATATTATAGTACATATATAATGCATACATAAACCAATAAGGTATGTATAAATTGACAGTAAGGCAGAGGGGAAGGCATATGGTTTAATAAGGGGGTTAGGGTTATTAAGTCAGGGATCAAAGTGATCTGTCTGTGTCTGATCTTGTTTCAGAGCTCTCAGAATAATTTTAAATAATTACTACTCAAAGTGTGGTCTAGGGATTAGCCTGGTGCTAGTCCATGAAGTGTTTTGTTCAAGATACGATATATAGAGAAATTGAACATAAGCATTTAGAAACTTTTATAGTAATATGAAGGAGTAATTTTATTTCTTTTGAATCTAATAATAAAAATTTGACCTTGTATTTTGTATCTTTTAAAATTTTTATTTTATTTTGTTGTATTTGGTAAGTTTCTGTCTTTGAAGGGCTGGAAATTAAAATAAAAAGTGGTTTCTAACACTATTTGAGAAGCACTATTCTAGGTAATAGCTTTGCAGATTTTTAAACTGTGGTTTGTTTGAAAAAGAAAAAAACAACATGTTCTGTGGTTTGAAATTACATTCTAATCTAAGCCTGTTTCTGAAGATGTATTAGGAGTTTGTAATTTGGGTATTGGCCACTGTCATGATTTTGTCAGAAGAGGCCCTAAATTAAATTGATTTGGATGGGTGGAGGGGGACATTTTTCATTTTTGTCTTACACTTAGTGCTTTTCTCTAAAGTTACATGTTTTAATTACTTGATTCAAGATAATAGCATGAGGAACTTGTCTATCATCCATAGTTACAGTCTCCTTTCTTGACTTGTCATAATAGCTAATAAAACAATTCAAATTTTAATATGTTTAAATTGTTCCTTGGAATAACAAAACCGTAAAAAGAACAACAAAACGTTGCTGATGATGCCAGCTCGGAATCATAAGTTTTTCCATTTATGGAAAACAAAGATAGCTTCAGAGATATATTTGGAATCCAGTTAATTTTTCTTTGTCTTTCTTGATAAGTTGGGAAGTCTTGTTCTATAATATAATGTTATGAAATAGGTTCATGTAAAGTTGCCAACCTTAATAGGGTCTTTTAATGTCCATACAATTATCATCTCTTCTTTAAAATAATCTCTGATTGGTGGGATCAGTATTCTATGGGGAATTCCTCACTAATTTTTGGATATTATTATAAAAAGCATGTCTCCAAATAGAGATATGGGCTAAGGATATGAACAGGCATTTCACAGAGAAATGCATTCAAATGACCAAAAAAAAGTTTCACTAACTAAAAAATGCAGCTATGACTGCATTTTTGAAATAAGAAATAATAGTGATTTTGAAGAAACGTAACCCTTAAGTACACTAGCAGCCCTGTAAATTGGTTCAGCATTTCTGAATGGTAATTTAGTAGAACTCATCAGACACAAAGAATACACTCCTTCTGTACTAAGCAATTCCACTTTGGGGAATTTATAACTAAGGAAATAATTTAAAATATACTTGAAAATTTAGAAATGATTGACAATCTAAATTATGATGTATCTGTACAGTGGGATGCTGTATAACATTAAAAATGAACTTGTGGAAATACATCTTTATATATTCTTAAGAGAAGGAAACAAATTACCAAATACTCTGTATGGTATAATAACAGTTTTATGGAATGCATTTGTTTAAGTACATGCATAGAAAAATATCTGTAGGATATATTTTAAGTCTGTGGACAAAATTAAGAGTATAATTTTTGTACATTTAATTTTTCAGTGTTTTTCTCTAACAGGAATGTATTGCTTTTGAAAGTTCTTTGTTGAAGATTTGGCATCTACTTAAAAATACACTGAATGGTATTGGGGGAAAGGAAACTTCTCCTATGATTATCAAATCAGCAGGATGTCAGCCATTCCCTAGGTCCTTTTTGAAGGTTCATGAGGACACTGTTTTTCTTTCAGAGTTGGTTCTTGAAAACTTGTTTGTGAGAGATTTTATTATTTTATTTCATTTTATTCCTGTGACAAATGCCTATCGTTTTATAAACAAGAAAGCCAGTGTCCCAGTTAGGTGCATGGAGTTATTTTCCTTCACTTGCAGTCCTGTTGTATTAATACTGAATAAGCAGAGACAAGCTGACTGGTGGTGAAAGATGGTAATCCAGCCTCAGGGCTTTTTCTGGTCAATCCTAAACCTCTGATTGCCACGTTTTCCTAATTTCCCATTTCCAGGGCATCACTAGAGTGACCTTGCTTGCTGAATATGATGCTCTGAATCTCCAGGATTTTCACATGCTTTTGGAAGTGGGCAGCCAGGCGATTGTTTACAGGACTCCAAATGAACTGTGCACTCACAGCAAGTTTGATAAACACACATTTCCTCCTTTTATCAGTGAGATTGCAGAATGTGAAGTATGAGTTTCCAGTTTTACTCATTCCCCTCAACCCTTTTCCTGTTTAAAAACTTAGACATACTAATTGGATGCCGATCTGTCCCTGTTTTTCATTCTGCTTGCTGATAGTTGACGGCTTAGTTCAGTACTTACCTAGGCAAGATTTGGCAAACCTTCAAAAATAAACTTTCCATGTATTCAACTTAAAGGAGATTCATCCCAAGAAATGTAATGTGAGCACTAATTAACAGTAATGACTGCTAATCACTTTGCTTTTTATACTCCTTTAGGAGCACTGCTATTATCCAATGTAGTTAAGTAAAATGCTTGTATATGAATCAACAGTGTTGCATCCTTTTAGCAGCTATTGCTCACTATCAAGCTTTGCATAAATTAAAGTTGACTAAAATTGATTTTAATATGCTTCTCTTCTACAATAATAAACTAAAATATCTAGTTAAATATCCTGCATATGAAAAAGACATTACCTGATTTTTTTTTTGCAGTCATCCTGTGGTAGATTGAAAACAATATTGCAGATACATTTTCTCCCAGTTTATGACACTTTCTCTTAGATTTCTTCAAAATTGCACAAAACTATTCATAGTCCCATCAGCACTTTGATTCTGTTGTAAGCATTAATTTTGTCAGATCAATGAAAAGTAATCAGCCTATGTTTAATTTTTCTGAATTTGTTCATTTACTTCCTAGGGGATCTTCCAGATTCTTTAAATTATATAGTCTATTTATATAAACTTGGTTCATAGGATTGTACATTCAACATTAATTAAAAAAGGTTGTTTATTATGTTTAGTGAATTATAGGACCACTATAAAAGCTTTCTGTTTATTTACATGCATTCAACATACCTTTGACTAGAACTGCCTTGCTTTAGGAGGAGACTAAGCAAAACCCATAAATTAATAATTTAAGGGAGCAATACTCAAGTAGCATTTCAGTTAAGGAAAGCCTCAGAGTCAGTACTAGCCACTTTAACAATGCTTTACTTTTTGACTTTTATTGGCTGAAAATAACTTGTTAAACTGGAGCTTTTGTAATAAAATGAAATCTACATACCATCCAAAGCCCCTTCCCCTCCTTTTGATTTATGAGTAGGTTGACTTATTACTGAAGAATTTTTAACACTTTCACAGTTCTGCACTTTGATTTCAGAGAAGGTGCTAATCTCTTTGGAGTTTTGAGAGTGACAAAATGAGTTGTATATGGTTTTTCCAGGGAATTTGGGTTTCTTTATTAGAGGCTTAGTTTTATAATGATACCTGTATTAATGTAGATTTATCTAATATGTGATATGGTGGTGTGATTAGATATACATTAATGGAGAATCTTTCTTTTTCATTGTACATATTCTACTTGGTTTGGTGACAGTATTATAATTCTCACAGCTAATGTCCATGTTTCTACAGAGGTTCAGTAGTTCAAGACATTATTTTCAAATTACCAAAATGAGGTAATTTAACTCCCTTTTACTTTCGCGTTATTTGTAGTGAAAAAAATTAAGTGATAGTATAATAAGAAGCTTTATGTTGTATATACTAGTCTTATTGTATATATGTATCAAAAGAACCTTTGACACTGTGCTTAATTGGATTTAGTATCAAAGAATTGTTAATGGGAATGATGTAAGAGAATAGAAAATATATGGAACTTAATTAAGTGTTGTCCATATTCAAAGGTAAGATTCATGACTATTGTTTGATGTAACTTATTTATTTTACATCCTGATATTGTTGTATAATAGTACAATATGAGGAAAAACTTGCTTTTTCTATTTTGCTTTGAGTTTTTATGTGTAATAAAATTATGTTTAAAATAGGCAAGGATTTCAATTTTGATTCTTCCTCTCTTTTTTTTTTTTTTTTTTTTTTTTTTAGCATGTTTACTTTCATGTGAGAGTGATTGATCTGTAGCTGTCATTTTATCCAAAGAGGGGACAAATGGAATTGGCCTTTTAGACAAAAGTATGCAAACAGACTGCATTCTTCCTGTTGATAGAATTATGGAAGGATTGCATAAGGTGCCACATTCAGTTTCCTATTGATTGTAAAGAGGATTCTGCAATGGGGTGCTGTTTCCAATGGATAAGGAGGTGCTATGATTAGTTACCTTCCTCATGAAGGCACTACAAAGGGAAATGCAAAACGTGTGCAGTGCAAAACTATCAATTTGACAGTTGTTTTTGTTAAGTTTTTTCCCCCATTGAAGTCCTGCCTATTTTAGAAAAACATACATTTTAGTTTTTTTCCCTTTATATCAGGCTTTGTAGTTTTCCATGCATTTGACCCTTTAGAAAAATTATAGACAGTTTTCTTTTTCTCGGCCTCTGTTGTAAAGCTTCAAAGCTGATGCAACAGTGCCCTCTATAGTGTCTTTTGGTGAACATTAGACAGAGGTAGCTGTTCGTATGTTCAGGTAAGAAGCAGGACATTTAAATTTAATTTTTGTTCAAACAAGACCTTTTTCCTAAGTAGACATTCTTGTTTTTCACTAGTGGCTTTACTTTAAACAAAGAGAACAAAAGACCATTCTGAGTTTTCATTTAGAATTATTGGCTGCTGCTTCTTGTTATCCCATGGTAAATCTCAAGTTTTATCAGACGTTCATCAGAGTAATTTGAGGAAGATGGAATCTTACAGGCTGTACTGTCTCTTCATGAAATATCTTCTTGAAGTTGAAGTCTGATAGAAGTATTTAAAAAAAATAATTTAGTTCCATTGTACTTGGTTTTTTTCTATTCAATTAGAATCTGAGTGGGCTGCCTAAAATTTGACTTCTTTTTATTCCTGAATTGTGTAACCCAGGCATTATACATGACATTATTTAAATTCAAACCAAGGGAGTTACACAATGACTAAAGTGTTTGTCATTCATTAGCATTGATTTACATTTTAGATTTCCTTTTCTCTCTGTTTTGGTTATCTTTTTGATTGTGTATATTGACAACTAAGTTTTTCATTGTAAAATACAACTAGATGTGAAGTTATGGATAATAAAAGCAGGCATCATATTTAGATATGATTAGAAGAGAAAAAATTTATAGTTTAAGTTTATTTTGCTTCTGCAAGGGTTTTAGTAAAAGGAGCATAGACCAAAGTCCTAGTTTCTCCATGTATTCACTATTTAGTATTGAATACATGTTTTAACCCCTGCGCCTTCTTTCTCATGTATAACGTGGGAGTAAAAACACCTATCTTTTGAGGTTTTTGTAAGGGATTAGAGATAATATATTTAAATTGGCCAGGTCATTATAGATCATCAAATGGTAACTTTATTTCCAAAACCACACTGGGAAAGTAAGTGGCTTTGTTTTATATGAGGAAGTTTTAATATAGAATCTAAAACACATTTAATGCATTTTGGATTTTCAAAATCCTATCTGGCAATTTCTGGATTCATGTGAATCTGAAAGTTGGCATAGCGTTTCTTGGTAATGTGAACTAACATAATGAGATATGCATTAACTTTCAACTCCCTACACACCTCATTCCCAAACTTTTAAAATAAGCTATCTTTAGAATCTTTATTTTAGTAGAAATTTACCCACAATCCAATATTTAGCAACATGTGAAAACTGATGATAAAACGCAAAAACAAACAAAAAAACAGGAATTTAAAATTTTTCTCTTTTAGTGTATCTGAAAATACTTAGGATACTTGGGATACTTTTTCAGTTACCTGGCTTCTTAGTAATAATAATCTAGAGCCCTTATTTGTGTTTTCTAGCTATACAGCTTTTGTTTTATCCACCAACTGCAAAGAAGACTAGTGTGTAAAATAGAGGAAAGAGGAGCTTTTCTGGTTGAAATGGAGATGGGGACCTAGAGTTCTTTAAAGCAACAAAGGTTAAAAGCCACTTGGTACTGTACAATTTATGTATGTGTGTGTATATCCACTCCTTTTGTTTTGTGTAAGGGCTTTTTCTTACTTTGGTTTGAATTTATAGTGCCTAATTCTGTACCTGGCACATAGAAGATGTTCAATTAATGTGTGCTGAATACAGAATTTCTTGAACATCAGGCCTTCCCTTATTGACTTCAAACACCTTATGCATAAAAATGCAGTTTTGTGAAGCCATCTAATATTAAAGTAATTGTTTCTCTGTGAACCAATTAAAACAAACATACTTCTGGCATAATTCATCAATTTAATATTTTAAAGTAGAACATTGTTTTAATTACAAATAATTATGGGAAATGAATAAGAAATATTCAGAACATGTTTTCAGTATGATTAAAAGATATTATATTCCACAATGATTGGTTTAGATAAAGATTCAGACGCTTCAAATGACCTGATGATAAAAATAATCTTACACAAAGAATTTTGGAGTTAAATGGTCTCAATATTCAGTAAATTGTTTTTCTTATAAAGTTCATATTTATGTTTTGTATCACTTTTGAGTAATCTTGAATGTAATATTATAATAAACCACCTATTGTTTTTAATATATCATGTGGGTTAAAATTGAGAGCCATGAAATTATCTTTTTATCACTGTAAAGAAGGAACCAATGTTTTAAGCTGATAGAATGAAAAGGAACAAGTTCTTAATAACCAAATATGATAGTTCCTTTTAAAATAACGACCAGTTACAGTAAGAAATATATTTAAAATTACATTCTGGCTTACAAGACTGCCAAGATGCTGTCTACCAAAAAAAAAAAAATTGAATCAGGTATTTTTTCTCTGCGAAGAGAGTACCAAATTAAGAATCCACTTAATTAAAATAGTGATAAATGTAGATTACATTACCAAAGACAGTGAAATACAGCTGCTCTATCTAGTGAGAGCCTGCATAATTTACCAAGACTGTACAAAGAAGCAATGGAGCAGCAACTGCAGACTCTTCCGGGAAGCATCCTGTTTATTCTACATACATTTCTTTTTTTAATTAAAATGTCAATGATAATTTTATTAGCAGTCCTCCAAAAAAAAAAAAAAAAATCCTTCTTTAAATTTTCCAAGGTAGTAGAATATGAGGTGAGATCATTACTGCTGCTGAGTGAAACAGATTAAACCTGAAAAAAATAGCATGCTATTATATTTTATTATTTCAGTTTTCTTTATTATGAGTTCATATAGAAGTATGTTATAGTATTTTTTTTTTCATGTGAGTCTTGCGTGAAAGAAATGTGTGGCAAAATCCTTGAATAATATATGCTAAAAAAAAATCTTCTGGAACCACAGCAACATTTGGGTGGAGCTAGAAGTAGTACTGCTTACAAATAAAAGTGTAGGTATGTATACTTCGGAATTCCCAAGGTGAGGCAGACACCTCCTAGGAGTATATTAGGACCAGCTCCATGGTATTTCCTTTTCAGCTCCATCATTGGGTTGTGATTAGAGTTACTATGTGCCATGTGAGTGAATGAGATAAAAAAAGTGATTGCCTGGAGACCAAAAAAGTGATTGCAAATCTGTTGTACTGTATGTTTTCATCCTTTAATGATGACCAATGATACATTCATAATTAAATACATTTTAGAAAACCACTATTGTATTTACCAAGAAGTGTTGGTGGGTTTTTTGCCTTCGAGGGATAAATGGGGACTCTAGGATTGGACTTGGCTTTGTTCTAGGTTCCACTGCATAGTATGATCTTAGTTAACTTCTCTGTACCTTGGCTTTCATGTTTGTAAAGTAAGACTAATAGTAGTGCCTACATCATAGGGTGATTATGAGCATTTAATGGGATAATCCATGTAGAATAGATCATACACCTGGCCACCGTACCTGGCTAATTTATTTATTTATTTTTTAATTTTTGTAAAGATGGATGTCTTGCTATGTTGCCCAGGCTGGTCATGAACACCTGGCTTCAAGCAGTCCTCCCACCACAGCCTCTCAAAGTTCTGGGATTACAGGTATGACCCACCATGACCAGACTTATGAACTTTTTCAGATGATTTGTTCTATATGCTTTTTCCTTTGAGTGTCAATAAAAAGATAAATGAAAGAGGAAAAGAAGTCACATGCTGTAGTATATAATCATTATTTATAATGTTTATACATGCTTTATACGTTGTAGAATCTTAAGATACATTCGCTTTTTTTTTTTTTTTTTAGTGTGTTTCAGGCATTTTTCTAAGTGTTAGAGATGGAGCTGATTAAGGCAACAGATGTAGGTGATTAAAGCACACTCCCTGTCTTAAAGACTTAACACTGAGTTTTAAGGCAGGAAGTTACTGCTATGTATTAGTCATAATTATTTGTGATGAATTCTTTGCTTTTCTAAAAATATTCCACATTCCTTATATTTTTCCTATTTGTTCATGACTTGGCATCTGTCCTTCTTTGGCCACTATTACTAAGTTTCTCCAAAGAATGCTGTCTTCTTGAAAGTTCAGTATTGCTCTGTCAGGCCCTGTTGGGGACTTACAATTCTTCATTTAGCTTATTAATTTTGATTAATATCTTGAAATAGTTTATCAGTTTATTAGTTCAGGCTTAGAATTTATAGAATTTTTTCAGAGATGTTTCTCTCCTTTGGTCTTCCCTAATAGAGAACAGCTAATTACATATTAACATATTTTTCCAGTGCTTCCACCAAAGTAACACTATATGGTATTCGCCATAGTGAAGTTGTATGACTCAGACCCAGAATTAAATCAGACTTTCAATTCAGTGTATCCTGAGGTCATGGTTAGAAACTGTTTACTTTCCTCTTTTAAATTAATTGCTTTGGAAAGCCAGAAATCCCTCCTTATTTAATGAAGCATCATCTTATTTATCAGATATTCCTTAGGGTTATCATTGACTAGAATCTATCAAAGATTAGGTAACTTTCCATAAATTTTAATTTTAGGCTAATATCAAGGGCCTTGTTTTCAAATGAAGTTCTTGAGCATTTATATTTATTTAGAGTTTTTGTCTTTAGCTTTAAATGGCTCCTTTATGCTATTTTGCATAATATTTCTTCTCAAATTGTCACTTGCAAATATTTTAGATAAAACAATGTTACGTAATAGGTAAAACTAACTTAGTTTGTAAGGATTTTACATAGTTATAAGATTTTACATAGTTATAAGATGCCAAACTTGTATTGATGCTTTCTTCTTTATGGTTAATTGATAATTGCTGAGTCCCTACTGTGTGTGCAAATCACAGCTAGTCACTGAATTTCTGGTTTTATATAACAAATTTAGTATGACTATAAAGTTTCCAACCCTTTACTCCATGTTTTTATTAACTTAGAATCAACTGATCAGTCAAGCAGTCTGAAATGGAAACGATTATGAAGCATTAACAACCAAGAAAAAGACATTTATGAAAACTTAAGGGTAAAATATAAGTTCTAAAGTACTTACTAACATAATAGCTAAAATACTGTTTTATAAAAAGATAGCTTATGAATTATATACATATGTGAGTGTTATAATGTTCATTATCTGGACATTTTAAAGATATGATTTAATTATGTTTGGGAAGAGAAAAGATTAGTCTCTGTATCTGTCAACTTTGTAGAAAACAAAGTTAGGATCTATAAAGTTTGTTTTGTTACGATTTGTCACAGTAACCAGTTTCTTTCCTTATAGTTAACTCAAGACCTGGAATAAGCCTTCTAAGACTAAATGGTGTTGTAATTTATTTTCTTAAATTATTTACTGCAGTCATTTGATACTTTTGCATAGTAAAAATAACATTGGCATTAGATGATATCCTTTTTGCCTTCTAGTTACTATACTCTGATAGATCTGACTTCTCTACATTATTTTATGTTAATTTTTGATGTTCATCTGTCTTCTGCCTTTCATATAGTTAGAAGAAAGTGCATCTTCTGGAACTGGGTTTTTAGTATTCCTCTTACAGATTCGTGTGCTTTTTTTCTCAGTGGAATTGTATCATTGTAACCTTGCAGGGTACTCTCCCTTGTTCTTCCTGCCTGCCTTGTTTTTTATTGTCTAAATACTCTTTTAATTTTCTTTATTACTTAGAAAAATTATGTTTTAAATTAAATACACAAAACTATAAAAATATGAAGATATTGCTCAAAATTCTACCATTTCGAGTTAACATTTTGACGTATTTTTATACATGCACATGTATTTAACACACACAGATGCACACACTCCTGTATGTGTGTTATTTCTGTACTTTGTACATTCCTTTTTTTAATTTAAAATATCAAACATTTTTCTGTGCCCTCAAAACCTCTTCAGGAAGGTAATTGGATGGCTACTCAATATTCTATCATGTGCCTGTATTTTTTTTAATGATTTTTTTAATGATTCTCTTAATTTTGTGAATTAGGTAGAACCTAGTTTTTACTATAAATAATAATACTTTGATGTGATCCATAAATTGTCTACATTAAAAAAAATTAATTCCTTAGGATGCATTTCCAGATGCAGAATTAATGGATAAAAATATACGATTTTTTCTAAGGCCATTGAAACATTTTGCCTAGTTGAGTTCTGTAAATATTACACCTGCTTGTGCATTCATTATTTATATTTTAAAATTCAAAGTCTTTGTTTAATATGTCTGAAACTTTAACTTGGAATTCTTTTTACAATTATTGGCATTTGGTGAACTCAAGATGGGAGTAGAATTCTGCCCATCTTATAATCCTACGTTTTATTCTTGGAACAAAACCAAAGAAATATGTGTCAGAGTAATTCAGTCATGTAATGCAAGGCATAAGGTGACTTTTTCCCCTTATTGTGAGAAGTCAGTTTCCAGGGATCGAAGGGGGCCAAAATACATCAATGACCAGCTGCATCATGTGCTAGATTTTAATATGCTTTATACTAAAAATGTGCCATGTGGATGAACATAGATATAGGTATATACACTTATATATGTTATTTTTTAAGCAGTTACAGATGTGATGCTAATTAATAACTTATTTTTTCTACTAGGTTCTGTTTTTCAACTAGCCGCACTGTTCTGCTCCTGGATATCAACTGACTTATTTTCTATTGGCATCATTAGGCTTGGCAGGATTTAAAAATGCTTTATAATTTTCTCTGAGTAAATCCATGGTGATAGAATATTGGCTTAGTAAAAGTAGTTTAATCATTTGGGGCATATATTTTATATCAAATGTGAGATTTTAGGTATATTTCACTTTAATTATTACTGCAGGTTTAAACTACTACTTCATCCCATAAATATCCCATAGAAAATAGTTTATGTTTACTAAATATCCCATAGAACATACTTTATGCTTCTCTTGTTTTTTTTTATGAACTTTTATTATTAATGTTGACAATTTATATTATGACATTAAAAACAAAACAGAGCTATAGTGCTACTATTTTAAATCTAGTTACTGGATTTAATATTATAATAGGTAATTTGTGAGAATAATGTTTATTTTATGGTAATTATTACCAAATCATTATTTAGACTTTGGAAAATAATGTATCACCATCTTGGAATTGTAATACCTTTCTCTTTTGGTCACTTTAGTTTCTTAAACCTAATTCTGTTTTTTTGTGGTTGTTTTTTTTGGTTTTTTTTTTTTTTGTACTTTTAGTGCAATTAGGGAATATTTGCTTTTGTGACCCTTTTTTTTTTTTTTAATGCTAATCTCTTGGTAGTTTCTTGTTAATAATATGAAAACGCTGCTACCAGGCTGACTTGGGCATGGGGATAAGTAACTCCTACTTATATTTAGTGTGTAGGAGTGTTGTTGAGAGGGGTGTTGCTGCCCTTTTCCAAGCTGCTGGGTTACTTTGTTTCTTCTACTTTTCAGCTATAAAAACAAATACTACATATTCACACTATGTACAGTTTCATGGTTCCATTCTCCCCCTGTTCTTTTTCCTCTCATTCGCATTCAGTTTTTTTCCTCTCCTTTTTCTCTTTCATCTCTCACATGTGGGTTTACGTGCACATACACACGTAAATTAATTTTCAAGTGTCAGAAACAAAGATTGCAGACAGAGATCTAGATCTAATTTAAATGCTTAAGTTTTACTTAAATTTTTCCCCCCTTTCATTAGATTATGGTCATCTGTAATATTTAAGTCATTTTGTGAGCATTGGTTGTTCTGTCTCTTCATTGTTTTATGTCTCTTGATGAAAAAATAAGCTGTGAAACCAGATAAACTGTTAGATTAGAAAGTCTTAAACTTGAATATGCAGATAGATCATCTGGGAATCTTATTAAAAATTCAGGTTCTGATTCAATTGGTCTGGATGGAGCCTGAGATTTTTCTAACAAGTACCCAGGTGATGCTGAGGCCACTGGTTTGAGGCTGCACTTTGAGTAGTCAGGTTTTAGATTCTGGTTTCCTGCAAAAAGTGGCATTTATTTAGAACAGGAATATTTGGGATTCAAAGTCAGTTTCTTCATACATTAGCTCTGAGTCCAGTATCTATAAGGATGGGGTATATATTTTCTTTTAAAACCTAACTTGCCATATTTCCTCAGTTTTCTTTGATTTAGGCCATTTTAAGCCATAAGAGTTTAAAAGATTTGTGAGTTTGGGATCTTCTGTAATGGTCTCACATATAGCTTCCCTAATTTAGTTTGCTACTTAGTGTAGACGAATGATGGCATGTATCAGGGTTTGTGGTGATTTCATTTTATGGTACATTGTCTCCAACTGATGGTTGAAAACAATTTCTGCTGGGAATTTTGTAGTTGAAGGTAAAGGGTGGGAAATTGAGAGCAGGGATGGAGTACCTAGGATAAATCTGAGAAACTGCATTGAAATGCTTTTATCCTTTCTCATCCCTATGGTTACCGCTAGGAGAATCACGGACAACTGAATTGAAATGAATTACTTATTGAAAGTAGGAAAATTACCTGATACATATTTAGGAGTTAGCTGTTCCTGTTATGCTTTTAAATAAGATATCTTTTATGTCTTTTAAATAAAGAGATCCACAATTTCCTGTACAAAAAAATGGACATAGCTTTCAGCAATAAAGATGTATATCAGAACCTGCATAGTGATTAGAAGGTGGGCTGGTTTCAGAAAGGAGATGATACAACCAAATTCTGCAGGCTGGCCCATTATTTGCAATACAATAGTCAAATGTGACCATCATCAAAACACCTTTTTTGTTTTTGTTTTAGAGTCAGGATTTCCTTCTGTTACCTAGGCTCGAGTTCAGTAGCACCATCATAGTTCATTGCAGCCTCGACCTCCTGTGCTCAGATCCTCCCACCTCAGTGTCCTGAGTAGCTGGGGCTATAGGTACACACAACCACTCCAAGCTAACTTTTTTATTTTTTTTTTGTAGAGACAGGGTCATGCTATGTTGCTCAGGCTGGTCTCGAACTTGTGGCCTCAAGCAGTCCTCCTGCCCCAGCATCCCAAAGTGCTGGGACCATAGGGATTAGTCTCCATGCCCAGTTACCTGAATCTTTAAAGCTGGTAGTTGTAAAGTTTCTTGGATTACAGCATTGTTGAAGAAAACTAATCAAATTACCTAATGTGACTGGTTCCTGAGGTAGCAAAAGAAGTCACATACTCCAAAGAAAGATAAGTAGGAAGGCTGTCCCCTTGCTAGTAAACACTAGGCTTGAAAATTCATTGTATTTTAATTTAGGACAAAAAATATTCAGCATAGATTTTGCTCTTTCAAACCTTTTCAAACATTATTTTAAATCTAGGTACAACATTTAAGTTATTTTTCCAATCTTATTTGTCTATGTACTTTCAATAAATATAGATTACCCTTTCCTTAGTCAGCCTGCATTTAAAAAGCTTATGTTTTGCCGTAATACAGTAGAATTATTTGTGGTAATGTTACAAGTCTCTAACTGCATGAACATTATCCTGCTGTTTTATTGTTTTATAATGTAAAAGTAAATGCAAGCATTAAGAAATGTGCAGTGCTGTCAGGCTCCTTCAGGATTTAAGAAAATTGCTCTAACTGTTGAAGAACTGAAAATAATCTTTCAGGTCGAAAAGAGCAATAGTTATAATATTGCCAAGCGTTTTGCTTTCTTTTTTCTCTAACCATAGTGGTGATTTGAGTCAATGCTGAAGAAATTCAGATTTTATTTTACTTCAACAAACTGCTATCGCCTTGTAAGAATTACATATAAAACGGCATGGTTAAAAATAGGAAGAAAATAGAGGACTCATTCTTAACTCTACCTAAGCCTAAATCATAAATCTGTTTTTTATAATAGTAAAAATTGTATAGCCCAGCTTTTTGATCTGACTTGTGAATTTGATACAATAGGCACAAATACTGTGTTAATCATAAAACTGTGAAATTATTAGCTCTTCGTAAAAATGAAACAAACATACAAACAAAATCTGAAAGCTAAAGCCTTCCCTAAAAGTTCTCACATGGCATTTTGAATTTTTAAAATGAAGTAGATATTCCTTATGGTTTTTAGCCTTTTGTCTTATATGTTTAAGAATATTTCCATTTAAATGCAGATTTTGATTTTCCATCTGGGACTAGGTAGAAGCCATTCTATTATACTACTAAAAGAATAATCTACTTTAACACAACATTTCTCCCTAAAGGGATGGTCTTTTCTAGTCATAAGGTATTATTTTTCTCAGAATGATATTAACATTCATGATTTAGCGATTTTATCTTGATTTGAAAGATGTTTTGTTCTGGCAGTAAAAGGGATTAGGAGAATGTCGTGTGTATCCTATTGCTAAAATATAGCCTTACCTTGCTCAAGATTAGGTATTAGTAATTTTCAAAGTGTTTGGGGGTAGGCATATGATTTGTATTTTTATGATATAAAAAACTTTAAGCCCAGTGAAATGGAAATTGCCAGATTCATTAAACATCAGGTTATACAAATATGGTGTTTTGAATAGATCAAGTAGCATGTTTGAGAATTTCTGAACATGTTATAACATTGTTTTGCATTCATTTTCTTTATGCCTTGTAAATAAGCCTTTTGGTTATTTAAGAAAATCATTAGAGCAACTAATTACTACATTCAGAGACATAGATGTGTTTATTATGCCTCTGCATCAAAATTTATTAAAACTTTAAGATAAAAAGGGATTACATTAATTAAATGGAATGTCTCAGGCAGAAGAAGGAAGGCTCTGAAGGCCTTTCTGCTATTTGTTGGGCAAAGTCTTGGCGTGCAGAATGTAACTATCCAAGGCTTAAAGCACATTGGGACCTGGTGTGGGATGCCAGCACCATGCCCCTAGGCACGCTGTCATTCAACTGGCAGATTAATTAACCAGGGCTGCACAGTCCTCTTGCCGAGCCTCTTACTTTTAGTCAGCCCATTCTTGAGGCAGAAAATACAAGAGTTTAAAAGCCTGGAACATTCAAAAAAGTTTTCTCTCTTAACAAAATCAGAGTGCATACTGACAATTTCTAGGAATAGTCTTGCTCACACACATACCTATGCCTGTACACATACACACACACACACACACACACACACACACACACGTATATGTATATATAGGTGTATATATATGGGTTATATATATATTTGTGTAAATATATACATATATAATTTTTATCTTTGCATGAATGAGTGATTTTAATAGATTAAAGACTTGAAAACCCAACCAGAGTATGACAGTCTAACCGCCAGAGAGAATTTTTCTAGTATCAGTGTGCCTTCTTTAATATTTCTAATTAATGATTTATTAAATCACACTGGATAGCGAGCTCTTAATTATGATTTAATAGTAGCAAATTAATTTAGGCAATTCTGAATTGTACTGTATTAACAGATACATGTTTTAAATGAATTTGCTGTTTTTATTTTGGAAATTTAATCAAAAATTGTTTATGCAGTAAAATTTTAACATTAATTTTTATTTCATTGTTTTGGAAATATTCACATACTCTGTTAAAATTCAAACCTGCACTTATAAATATATATGAGGTTTCAGTAGTCAACTGAAAAGGTACATTTATATATATATCTGACTGATCACAACTATGCTCATTCAAATTTTCATTAAGATTACTGTTTATTTTCAGCAAGGACATTTCTGTTCATACATACATAGAAATTATTGTCAGACAAATGAAATTTTTACATTATAGTATTTTGCTTAAAAACAAACATATCTTACTTGTATATTCATTTTTAGGATGAATACATTAAATTTGTGTGTTTGTTCAGTTTAGCTTGCTTTATAATTATATATAACATCATTATTAGCTTATAGATCAAATATTAATGTCTGATTATTTTCTAAATATGTATCAAAGTCTGTGTTCATAAGAAAGCATTTTGTACTTTAAAATTAAGAAAAAACAAGGAGATACTAAATGCAAAAAGATATGTTTTCATTTAAATTACTTTAGCAGTGTAAGATACAAGTATCTTCCACCCCAACCTTTTTTTCTATGACACTGTCATTTTTCTAACACTCTCACTGGAATATATTTTGTTGTAGTAAATAAAAGACAAGCCATTATTAAACAGATTTTGCTGTTAATTCAATGTATGATTACCCTTTGCCATTGGTACTTTTAAGGGCTTTTATCCAAAATAAAATTCATTAAAAATGCAATTAAAAAAATCTATTGTTAATGACTGCTTGAGTGACTGGCTCATAATTGGTTCGTTACAATAAAAAAGCAACTGTTTAAAAATCATGACAATGAGCTACATACAGTACAGAGTGAACACTTCATTGTAAGGCCCTATGTGGTTATAGGATCCTGAAGGTGAAGCAGAGGAGCATGTAAATTGGAGACTCCAGCACAACTTTCTCTTTTATACCAGTACAGTGAGTTGAGTTCATGACCTAGTGTGGGCTGTAGAAGTAGGAGCCCCTCTTATTTACAGTGTCCCATGCTGAAGAGTAAACTCAGGTAATATAGTCCATTTAAATGCTGGCACTCAGACTCTTCTTTGTTTTCCTTCCCCAGAAATCTTTACAGTTGACTTAAATTACAAAGTTGTAATCAGGAAATCTTTAGTTCTGTTGGGGCAAAACTAACAAAGACAATATTGTCATACAAGCCATCATTATTACCTGCCCTCTTGTTAATGCAGGAAAGCATGTAAATAGCTCTTTTTCAAATTCCAGAGTTTAAAAAGAAAAAAATTTCTAAAGATTTGCTTTTGTTCAACATTTTGGTGACTTAATATCTGTGTTATTTTTAATTAATTAGTTTTAATTCATTTTATTTTTAGGTCATGGTTCCTAAGTAACATAAAAATATAAACTTGATTATGCAGAAAGAAAAGTAAACTTTACATTATAAGTTTTTTCTTAACGAGTCAAAGTTTCATTTCTCTTTTTGTGTCTTGGGCTTGCCAGTGATTTGACATACTGTGTGTGAACTTTGCAGTGTCAAACTTTGCAATGTCAGATGTCAGCTGTTCTCTTTAGAGTATAAAATTTTAAAATACTGACAAGTGTAAATAAAAATGGTCATTAAATCTCTCTGCTTAGAGTTCCACCTATAAGGCAAAAATCTTGAGTTTCAACAGTAGTTTAAAGGGCTTCTTTAATGAGCCCTGTATTTTCAAAATGCTTTTCCTGTTTGAGGCTAGAAAAACAGTAAAACTTTTAAAGACTGAAGACTCCTGCTTTTGTTTAGTCTACAACAGCAATATTAATGTTGCTTTTGTGTTCTGGTGACTGACTTAGGTGTAATTTTTCATTACATGTATTAAAAGTTGAATTATTTTCAACTCTGAACTTTAGACCAGCCCGTGTGTGAACTTACGAGTATAAGCAAGGCGGTAACTTAAGGATCAGAATCACTCAAGGCCACTCACATTATTACATGCAATCAGAAAATAGGAGTTTTTGATTAGAGTTTTATATTCTAAATATAAATTAGAAAAAAAACTTTCAATGAGACATTTAACAGTTTTTAAAGAAATAAAATAAATTTAATTGCCCTTATTGTAGCTTAAGTAACCAAACTGCTGGGGTATTTCATCATTACTCTCTTCTGTGCTGCTTTGCATTCCTATCATCACCTTATTTTGCAACGTGTGTATTTTTTTTTCCTCAATAGAATAAAGACGAATTGCCTGCAAAGGAAACAACGATTTAAAGCATGGTAGAAATCACACTGTTTTCTGGTTGCATTTTTCTTTAAAGATCTCGTTAATCCAGTTTATCTTTACACTTACAAGCAAAACTGAGTAATGTACTTCCCACACTTGAGGCTGAGGCAGCTTCAATCCACCTCACACTTATACACAGTTGAATATGCAAGCTCATGCCTTTGTGATTTGTAAATGTAATTTGATAAACCATTTGGTAAAATCCATGGCTATGTTATAATACCAGTGCCAAATATTTTATGTATATTGGAATTAATGTAGCTGGGGAAACTATTCAGACTAACATTTTACTATTTGGTTTATGGGGATATCTTGTAATATTTACAAGTTGATGGTTATTCATGCTTATGTCTTGTGGCTTGGCAATAAGCCTAATATTTCTGACCTTTTTTTACCTCGATATATTTTATTATTTCTTTAAAGATTGCTTGTGTAGGGTAGAGTTCTTTGTTCACTTCAAGAAAGAGGGTCTATACTTGTACTAATATTTAAACAAAAATACCTTTGTATATTGCTAAGTGTTGAGGCATTTCATAGGCTAACAGTGATTAATAAAGATTATGATCTCTCCTGTGATGCATTAATTTATCTTTCTATTTCCAGGGCATACTGATTTTGAATGTTAAAGAAGAGCTGCATTCCATTCATTCATTAAATGTGTTCTGAGTGACTGCTCTGTTCTGGGTATAGGATATAACTATCAAGAATGACCCAGATATGTTAGAGCTGATAGTCTAGACTATGAGTAATAGTACAATATCATATTGTTATGATACACGATGAAGTTTTTTTTAAATATAGAAGAAAAGAAAGAGATCAGTTTTACCTGGAGTGGAGCAGGGGATGGGCATTTGGAGAAACAGATGAACAATGATTCATCAAGAGTAAGATGACTTTCCAAACTGAGAGAACATTCTATATGGAATATATTGATGGGACAAAACATGGCACATACCTCTCATAATTTGGTGTGACTAGATGATAGGTATAAGTCATGGCAAGAGGTAGGAATAAGAGGGTAATTAATTTAGGGGCAGGTTGTGAAGAGCCTTGTGTGCCTTGCTGAGTTTGGAGATCCCATTCTGTAAGTAATGGGGAGTTTTTGAAGGTTTGTAAGTTAAGAAGCAAAATGGATAGATTTGTATTTTGTAGTAGTGTATAAGAGGTACAGAGAGAGGAGAGATAAGGCTAGGTCTTTTGAGATCTTGAGATTAAGATTTCTCAAAATAGAAGATAATGACACTAAAAAGGGATAAATCAAGACTGGATAAATTGATGGTAGAGATCATCAGCATGTAATTAATGATCAAAGTCATGTGAAAAATGAGCTTTCTTGAAGAAGTATTTCATAGTGGAAAATAACTTGCATTTTGGTACCTGGTTCCCCACCTGCCACTTACTAGCTTTGTAACTTTGGACAAGTTACTGTACCTCGCTGTTTGTTTCCTCGCCTTTGTTTCCTCCTGTATAAAATGAAGATAAAAATAGCCTATCTCATACAGTTGCTATGAGGATTGAATGAGTCAGTAAACTGTTCTTGGTCATATAGTGTTTCAAGATGAAAGAGATTTAGATAGGTGTATAAATTAAGAAATAGAAAAAGTTATTGAAGGTACAGGTTAGAAAAGGAACAAGATCCGGAAAGATTTGGAAATGATGGGATGAAGGGCACAGTGGGCCAGCTCTGGATAAAAGAATTAAAAATGAGAAATGGAATGATAAAGGACTGTTTATCTTGCAGCTGCCATTTTTCTCTGTGGTCTTGGAGGCAAGATCATTTGCCTTATGTGTGGAGATGAGGAAAGTAATGAAGTGCTTTGAGGAGACTTTTAAATATTTGGACTGATCTCTTAAGAGAAAAGGAAAGAGGACTGAGGATTGCCAAACTGCTGTCCAGGTGTGGTTAGAAATCAGAAGTGTGAAAAGGGGATGGTCTTTAAAATTTAAATTCAGTTAAACCGAAATGTAAACTAGGGATGTTTGATAGATAAGATCACTTTTTAGGAAGCAGGTTACTTATTTACTTACAGCAAAGGTATGTAACAATATATATTTTATTATGAAATATATGAATGAAAGCATTCTGCAGACCATAGCAGGTAACAGTTGCTAAATTAAATATCTGTAAGAACAAACCTTCCTTATTACAGAGGGGAGAATACAAAATTAATATGAACTTAAATAAATACAGCTGTTCAAGGACTACATTTTCTGGATGACAAAGAACAAATGATGCAGTTGCTTTATGATGATCACTTAAATATATCAGTGAGGCCAGGCACTGTGGCTCACACCACACTTTGGGAGGCTGAGCTGGGAGGATCACTTGAAGCCAGGAGTTTAAAACCAGCCTGGGTAATTTAGCAAGACCCCATCTCTACTAAAAATGAAAATATTAGCTGGGCATGGTGGCATGCACCTGTAGTTCCAGTTACTCAGGAGGCTAAGGCGGAGGGATACCATGAGCCCAGGAGGTTGAGGATACAGTAATCCCTGAGAACTCTGATCATCACACCACTACATTCCAACCTGGAAAACAGTATGAGACCCTGTCTTAAAAGACAAATAAACAAAAAATAGACGCATACACACACACGTAATTTTTATACTTAAATATATATAAGTATATATATAATCAATGATGAAAAATATGCAATAAAACAATACATAAAATCCAATAGTCCACCCATTCTAGTGTTAATAATAGTGCTAAGTAGAAATAAGTGTCTAGATTTTTACTTAATTGAAAACAAAGTGAGATCTTCACAAATAAATAAATGTGTAACATAGCAGTTTTTCTTTATTGCATATAAGTTGCTTCAAGAATTATTTCAGTTAGCTTTTTTAAATTTTTCAAATAATTCCTTTTAACATGTTTTTCTATATGTAATTTAGAGACCAGTTTTCTATTTTAATAATTAAAAATAATCTTTAAAATACTACCACTTGGTTTATGTCAGTATCTATTACAAAGGGTTAATAAATGCTCCAATGTTAACTACTCACTATTATTTAATTAATGAGAAATGGAATGCTTATAGTTTAGATTCATCAATATAAAACAAACAGAACTATGAATGGGAGATTATCTGTCAGTGGGGAAACAGTGGTTGGCAGTAGTAATGTAGTGATTCTGGTGGTATTTTGTTTTGTTTTGTGTCACTTTGGGTAGCTACCCATAGTCTCATTTAATGCTTATTTTTTATTTCTTTCTTTTTTCTTTTTTAGCCTTTGAGAAAATTTTAACATTTATAAAAGGAGACTAGCATTATGAATCCTCATGTAGCCATCCCCAACTTCAAAACTTTTCAACCCAGAGTACTTCATTTACAATGTACAAATGCCTGTGATGTCTTGGTGCCAATCTAATAATGGCCACATCTTAATTATAAATATAGAAGAGTCCAGAGTAGCATTTAAAATTAAGGATCAACTTGTAAAAGCAGATGTTATAGAAGTAAGTTTTATTTTCCCCCATATTCTGAGCATTTTTAAGCCATCGATTTTATTGTTTTCCAGTTAGAAAAATTAAAACATCATAATTCTAGGTCATTTGTCACAGAGATTTAAGTCAAGTTGCTAACATCTGCTACCTAGATGATAAAAATTGGACTTGTCTTGGGAATGGTATGTGCTGAACTTAAATTGAATGAGTTAAGATCAGGGTTGAGAACAGCTCTGATCCATTAAGTAGTCCTTTTACCATGCTTAGAAAAACCATGGGAACCATTTTAAAACATAGCCACACTTAAAAGTACAAGAACAAAATTGAAATCAGAATGGCCTTCTACATTTTCTCTAGAAAGGTAATAATTATTGAATATCGTATTTTAAGTTTCTGAAGTTTCTTAGTGAAGGAACCAAAGTATCAGCAAATTTTTGTTTTATGGTTAACTTTTTAGTAACATATTTGCCCTACTTATTAAAAAACAAAGAAACAAATAACTGAGCTGACTTTTCAATACTCAAATCAACTCAGTGGCTCCTAAAATTTTTCTCTTAAGTCTCTGTGTAACAGGGACCAAACCTTTATTTATTTATGTTTTTACTAGGAAATTGAAGAAAAGTTGTAATATGTAATTAGTTTTTCTGAGTTTTTCATCTTTTATGTGAAGCAAAAGATTCCTAGAAAAAGTTACACTTGTCGAAAATTGACCCCATTTCAGCAGTTTGGGGAACTAATTGAATGTCTAAACTGATCTAACAAGAGGACTGCTCTGGTATTCATGAGCATCACTTTGCTAAAGAGTAAAGAAACAACATATCAATAAGAGACATTATTTTTAATAGAAGTGCTATAAATGTGAAGTAAGCCTCTAATATTTTTCTTAGTCTTACTATTGTCATTATGACCTTAGGGGAAATATATTGTATAAAGAGAAAAGGCAATGGGATGGGACAAAGGGAAGAAATAAATGAACAATCTTCTGAAATGAGAAATCCATAAAATATATAATCAAACAGTTCCATTTTGTTAATTGTTAAAAATTAATTATTGGCTGGGCACAGTGGCTCACGCCTTTAATCCCAGCACTTTGGGAGGCTGAGACGGGTGGATCATCTGAGGTCAGGTGTTCAAGACCACCCTGGCCAACATGGTGAAACCCTGTCTCTACTAAAAATACAAAAATTAGCTGGATATGGTGGCAGGTGCCTGTAATCCCAGCTACTCAGGAGACTGAGTCAGGAGAATCACTTGAACCCGGGAGGTTGAGGTTGCAGTGAGTTGAGATCGTACCACTGCACTCCAGACTGGCGACAGAATGAAACTCTGTCTTAAAAACAAAAAAATTAATTATAACAAAAAGGGAGCATATATTAAAATCTACTAGCTTGTAGTTCATTTCTAATAGAAACAAAATTATGGAAGATAACACATGAGTTGGCATGTCTTGCCCGTATTTGGGTAGCCCTGTTATTTGTTAAATGAATAAATAAATGCCAGTGAACAAAAAAATAGTTTAGCCTTCATGTGAGCAAGTATATAGTAAAATAACCCATACTGCTTATAGAAAAATAGGTTGAGTTATTATTTAAATCACAAAAAGAATTCTTGATTCAATGTATACTTGTTTTTAAAAATAGCCCTAGTGCTCTCATTTTCCTTGATCACCAGGCAGATGCAGTTCTGAGAAAAGGTAGTGAATGTCAAATTAAATAGGCTTGGATCATATTGAGCTCCTTGTTAGTCTGCTGAAAACATTTACAATGTGAGAGTATAGTCATCAACGACGCATTCATTGACTGTATCAACATGATAAGTTTCAAGACTTAGAACAGGAAACTTCTGATGAAGGGAGAGCCCATCACTATTTCCCTGACATGAGATCCTGTCAATATTATGTGGAGTGATTATGATACTGATTATATTGTGGCGTACTCCGATATATTTATTATCTTGGAAAATGTAGGGCTTGCTAGAAGATTTGTTCCAAAATATTCCTCATTCATGATAAAAGTATACTTAGAAAAATATGACACCTCCTTTAAGATGATTAGCTGCATCTCTTACCTCTTCAACTTCTTGACCTCTTTGCACTGTGGGAAAACACATCAGTACAGCCTATGATCTTGTCAACACCTGGAAGACTGAATTTCTTTAGCAAACTGGTTGTTACGGGCATGGTACTGCCAGGAACCTCATTCTTGCTTCTATTGGCATGGCTGTGCTATTAGCAAGTTACTTCCTGAGTTAAATGGGAAGCTTGCCAGCATGATACCTCTACCTATTCCCAGTTGGCAGACCTGCCAAACACAGTGGCCAGGAAGTGATAAAGTATCTGATAGATCAATGAATCTTATTTCTCTTTTGCTGCTGGAACTAGTATTTCCCTTAATACTTAAGTTCATATATTAGTATGCTAATGATTTTGGTTATAACAAGCATGCTGTTGACATCAGGGGCTTGGATCATCTATAGCAGTAGCTAGGGAACCCTCTCTTTTAACTCCTCCCTCATTATCTTCCTAGTTTCCCCAAAATACAGTGGAAAAGTTTCTATTTCATGCCTAAACCTTTCCCTGGATTTCCGTAGGGGTAGGATAGGGAATAGAGATAGTTCTGCATTCTGTGTGATTAATAAAATTTGTACTTGGCCCAGGTTTGATAGACTGGGACAGAGAAGGTACAAATACCAGCCCAATGATGCATTAGTAACTAAAAAGATTAAGTTTCGTAATCATCAGAAAAAGAACCTTCGGGGAAAGAAGAAGGAAGGATACTTCCTTCCTGAAGCCCTGAAAGTCCTGCCCTTAGAGTAATTTATTTGGTGCTGCTTGTAACTTCTCAAGTAAAACTTTGTCAAGTCCAAAGGGAATTGGAAAGAAGTAGAAGTAGTATGGACAAGTTTATTCAATATCTGGTATTCTAGACCTGTCCAGAGACAAATTTAGCAAAACAGAAAAGTATAGACTGGCTTTCTCAGGGAATAACAACTATTGGAACTCACTATTCTAGGAGGTTGCAGTGTGGTGGGAATGGCTAATTAGTTATCCCATTAAAAGGAATTTTGTGCAATCTTCAAATACATTCTGAAGCCTTCATGTTGACATACATAACAAGATACTGGTTTTTTGTTTGTTTGTTTGTTTGTGTTTTTAAAGAGATGAGGTCTTGCTATGTTGTCAGGCTGGTCTAAAAGTCCTGGCATCAAGTAATTCTCCTACCTCAGCCTCCCAAGTAGCTGGGATTACAGACTTGAGCCACTGCACCCAGCTTAATATACAAAATTATACATACACTTTGACAACATCTACATTAAAATAACCATATGAATAGAAACTAAAAGAACATACTTAAAACTTGGGATGCATTATTTGGATTGGTGAAATGTAATTAGACTTGGCATTGTGAAAATGTTATATTAGGTTGTGACTGTTGTTTAGAATAATATTTGAATTAGTAAGGATCATATGTCTATTCCCGGTCCCATCAACAAGGAAACAGGTACACTTCCCACTGGTGGCCATTTCTTATCTTTACTTCCTGAAAGGTTGGGGAGGTGTGTGGGATGGGGTGAGGGGAAGAAGTCGAAGAATTCTGGATATCCTTAACATTATGCTTTGATAACCACATGATGACTTGTGTAAAAATCTGTTTTTTTATAGTAATAAAGTAAAAAGAATTCTTTAATTTTCTGTCCCAAGAAGTGATTTAATTTTTAAAACTGAGAGTAAGGAGGAAACAGTGAAGTAGAGATAGGGGAGTGAAAACTAGCACCAATATAAGGTGATGACTTGTTAAAAAGAAGGGAAGTGAAATATTATATTTTTATTGTTTTTAAGCATTTTATCATTCTAGATCTGTTTCATGGCAAGCCTTTCTGAGGGCTGACACTCAGTGACATGGTGAGAAACATTTGAGATAGTATTAAGGTTGTGGGTTTTTTAACTTGAGAACTGAGCTAACTATTAAAATATGAACTTGCATAGTGCTGTGCATAATAATAATAGCCTGTCTGCTTAACCTATTGAAAGTAAAGGGGATGGCTTGCAGAGGAACTAACTACTATTGCATAGGCTTCCTTCTAGTATTGAAAAATGAAGAACATAGCTCAATAACAGTCAACAATAACAGACTATTTTGGTTTGTTGTCATTGATTCATGTATTTGGTGTTTCTAAACTGTTCTACTTACCTTCTTTTTACACTATTGGATAATGTTAGTAGAATGTTGTCTTTTAAGTGTTTGTTACTTTTAGGAAATAGTTTTGGAATGGCATTGGATAATAACTAAACAAATTTGAATTAGATCAGTTTTGTGTCTTAGTTTTATTACTTTTAACTGTGATTTTGGGCCATCCTTTTCCATTTTCTTGAGGGTTGTCTGAAATTTTTATTGATTGACAGAGTTAATAGTCTTTTTCTTTTCCTTTTTTTCCCCAATAATCTAGAGACTGATTAAAAGAGGATATATTTTTACTTGAATCGACCATGTTATGGAACTCTGCTTTCTCAACTTCTTACTGTGTATATGGCTATTTTAAACTTACGGGTAACCCGTTTAGGGCAAGGAAACCTGTATGAAAAAGGAACACACTTTAGAGAATAGAACCAATTCTAACTCTGCTATATAACTTAATATCTTGGTGTTTAAGATGGTTTCTAGAATGAGTAACTAGTTGGAAATGTATTCTTGAGCAATATGACAAATAAAAATTTCACTTTAAAGGAAAGTTCACTAATATCTATTTCTTGATTTCATTTTATAGTTTAATTGTCTTATATTTCCCCTTACTAGTTTATTTAACAAATATTTGTTGACTACTTACTGTTTGACAGACCCAATGACCATCTCTAAGAATATAATGGTGAGCAAAAAGAGATGTACTGTTTGTGAGCATATGCCTAGAGTGCAGTAATTAGTCTATGTTAATTACCAATGAATTATATAATTAGCTATTAGTATCTACAGATACTAATCAAATAAGCATCTAAAACATAAAATTGCAGCTGTGAAATATGCTCTAAAGGAAAAGTACAGGAGGCCATGACACTGAATTTAAACTAATCAAAAATTAGGAAAGGCATTTTTAAAGAGAGACTTCAGTGTAAGCGGTTTCTCCAAACAGACATCATCTGAAAAGGTTCCAGAAAGTTTCAGTCTGAGAGATCGTCATAAGCAAAGACCTCCGGCATGTAGGGGAGCAGCTTGGTGGGTAGTATTAGGCTGAGAGAAAGCCAGTGTGGCTGCAGTGCCCAGAGTAAAAGTTGAGAGTGATTATGTGAAGCGGCTGGAGAAGTAGGTAGATTTGGGTAACAGTTACATAGGTGTTTTATTTGTAAGTATTCATCAAGCTATCTGCCTTGATATACTTTGCTATATGTTTGTTATACTTCAATTTTAAAAATTTCTTAACTTTTGGAGTATATGTCAGTGAAGAGTTTATGGCTCCAAAGTTTTATAAGTCACCTTATAAGTCCTCTTGTATCCACTCCCAGTCACTGTTTTCCCTTCTTTTTTTTTTTTTTTTTTTAGACGGAGTTTCGCTCTTGTTACCCAGGCTGGAGTGCAATGGCGCGATTTCAGCTCACCGCAACCTCCGCCTCCTGGGTTCAAGCAATTCTCCTGCCTCAGCCTCCCGAGTAGCTGGGACTACAGGCACGTGCCACCCGGCTAATTTTTGTGTTTTTAGTAGAGACGGGGTTTCACCATGTTGCCCAGGATGGTCTCGATCTCTTGACCTCGTGATCCACCCGCCTCGGCCTCCCAAAGTGCTGGGATTACAGGCGTGAGCCACCGCGCCCGGCTGTTTTCCCTTCTTTAAAGCAACCACTGTCCTGGTTGCACTCATCATAGGTTATATTAGCCTGGTCTTAAACTTTGTATAATTGGAATCACAGTATTTTATGTCTGTCCTTTTTTGTCCCAGTTTCTGTGATATACTTCTGTGTATGCAGTAGTAATTTATGCATTTATATTACAGCATAGTATTTCAGTATCAAAATATACTAAATTTTGCTAATTCATTCTACTATTGGTGGTCATTTGGGTTATTTTTAGATTAGGGTGATTACAGAAAGTGATTATATAAATACTTTTATATATAATCTTTTATGCATATTTACTCATTTTTTATCATGCATATTTACTTTTATCATGCATATTTACTCATTTAATCAAGTCTGTTGCTTGTTTCTCTATTTGATTCTTTTTCTCTCTCTCATATTCATTTGTAGAGGATTTTTATGTATTATGTATATTTTTTTGTTTTTATTTTTTGAGATGGAGCTTTGCTCTTGTTGCCTAGGCTGGAGTACAGTAGCACAGTTTTGGCTCACTGCAACCTCCACCTCCCAGGTTCTAGTCATCCTGCCTTAACCTCCCGAGTAGCTGGGATTACAGGTGCCCACCACCATGTCCGGCTAACTTTTTGTATTTTTGGTAGAGACAGGGTTTCACTATGTTGATCAAGCTGGTCTCAAACTCCTGACCTCAGGTTATTCACTCATCTCAACCTCCCAAAGTGCTGGGATTACAGGCATTAGCTACTGTGTCCGGCCAGATATTTATATTTTTAATACAAGTCCTTTGTCAGATAGTTGTATTGCAAATATGTTTTATTTTGGTAAGAAAAATAAATTCAAGTTATTTTTTCTGTGTAATTAGATAAGACATTTTAAGCCTTGTTTAAGGAATCTTTTTGTATCACAAAGCCATGAAGATATTCTCTTATACTGCCTTTTAGAAGCTATTGTTTACTTACACATTTGGTATATACTTGAAATAGATTTGTGTATGGTGTAAGCTAGGGATAAAGATTCATTTTCTTCCCCCACAGGGATATCCATTTGTCCCAGTACTGTATATTAAAAAGAATCCACTATACCATGTTCTCCTCTTTGTTATAAATATGGGTTGATCTGTTTCTGAACTCTTTATTCTCTTCCATAAGGTAATTTGTTTCTTCTTGTGCCATTAGAAAAGCTTTTTCAATTAGTACAGCTTTATAATAAATCTTGCTGTCTGGTAACATAATTTCTCCAATTTCATTCATTTTTAAGAGTACCATGACTATTAAGATCAAGTTGTCAGTTTCTTCAAAAATAATCTGGGAGATTCATTTGAGAATTGACATCATCAGGATATTGAGGCTTCTGTCTAGGAATGTAGTATATTCCTCCATTAATTTGGTCCTTCTTTATTTTCTTTCTATAATATTTTGGCATTTCCTGTGTAGAAGTCATACACATGTTTCTTTAAAATTATGTCTGAATTTTTTTTTAGTGCTGGTATGTATTAGTTTGTGAGGGCTGTCATAACAAAATACCACAAGCTGAGTGGCTCAGATAACAAATTGTTTCCTCGCGCTTCCAGAGTCCAAGATCAAGGTTTGTGTAGGATTGGTTTCATTATGAGGCCTCTCTTCTTAACATGTAGATAACTCTCTTTTCCTTAAGTGTTTAAACAGTGTTCCTTTGTATCTGCAAACATGTCTGTATTGTAATCTCCTCTTCCTAATTATAAGGATACCAGTCATATTGGATAAGAGCCCACACATATGACTTCATTTTACATAAATACCATTTTAAAGGTCTTATCTCCAGATACAATCACTATCTGAGGTACTGCAGTTTAGAACTTCAACATAGGAATTTTGGGCAGACAAAATAGAGCCCATAACATAATACTTTCAAATTATGTTGCTGACATACAGAAATACAATTTTAATTTTCAATCTTGACCTTCTATATGGTGACCTCACTACTTAACTTATTACTTTTAAAAGTAATTGTGGCTGGGTGCAGTGGTTCATGCCTATAATCCCAGCACTTTGGGAGGCTGAGGTGGGCGGATCACGAGGTCAGGAGTTCTAGACCGGCCTGACCAATATGGGGAAACCTTGTGTTTACTAAAAGTATAAAAATTAGCCAGGCATGGCGGTGTGTGCAGGTAATCTCAGCTACTCAGGAGGCTGAGGCAGGAGAAATGATTGAACCTGGGACTTGGAGGTTGTAGGGAGCCAAGATCATGCCACTGCGCTCCAGCCTGGGCGACAAGAGTGAAACTCCGTCTAGATTTTCTGCACACATGATCAAATCACCAGTGAATAATGACAGGGTTTTTTCCCCCTCATTTTAGGGTGAAAGCCTCAAATTTTACCAATAAATATGATACTTGCTGTAGGCTTTTTATAAACTCTTTTTCCAAATTGAGGTAACTCATTTATTGTTCATTTGTTAAGCAAGTTTTTTTTTAAAAAAAAATGATGAGTAGACTTTGAAATTCATATACGGTTTGAATGTAAACCTTATACACAGTTTGATTGTAAACCATGGAGAAAAGATGATAGGATGTATTGATGGATACTCTTGATATAGTAAATGGTAGAAAATAAAAATTTTTGTTCATAGGAAATAGAAGTTTTGTGATGTTTTATAGTTTCTATGAAATTTGAAAGGAATGATTTAGAGAAAACTGGGAAAATTATTTTGAAGGGTGAAGTTTCATTGAAAAAGTAAAAAATTCAGCCACCTAATATTCTAAAGATCCAGGTATTTATAATCATCAGCACTTGAGTAATTTTAATGTAATTTTTATGTTTTAAATTTTTGCCAAGTAGGCAGGTTATTATTATCTAATTTGTTTTCAATTAATAATAGAAATAACTCATCTGGATATTTTGCTTTGATATTTTGAAGGTTGATACTCAAAAACAGTGAGTATGCACAAAAAGTTAAACTGTGGATTACACAAACATATATTTGGAGCTATTCAGAATTTAAAAAAATGTCTCAGATATGGGTGATAAGGACTATTAATATGTTAGTATTAATGGCAGTAATATTAAATAGTAATAATAACTAAAGGTAATTTTTTTAAGCAATTAAGATGTTCTAGGTGCTGTTTAAGTGATTTACATGTATTAATGCAGTCCTTAAAATAATTCTTATAATACTGTTTTGTCCCCCTCTTTTACTGATAAGTAGACTAAGATGCAAAAAGATAACTAGCTCCAGGTCACACAGCTAATAAATGGTGGAATCATGATTTGAATCCAGGCAGTTGGTTTCAGAGTCTTCTCTGGAAGTCTATATTATGTTATGCTAGGATATAAGTCTTTAATAGTACATTTTAATCCCAGACTCAAAAAATACAGTAGGAGCAACAAAAATGAATTTTACACAATATGACTTTGTTGTTTTCCCTTGTTCATATGCTAGGTGCATAGTTTCTCTCCCTCCTGTCATTCCTAAACCGGTATTCTAAACCCCATCCCAATAATCCTCTTCCTACACCAAACCACTTCACATGCTCTTGATAGCAACAAATTGGAAGTGAAGTTAGATATAATGAAGAATCATGGCCCTCAATTTCCATATTAATGAACAGAGTTGAATTCTTTAATCTCTAAAATTATAGAATGGTTGAACCTAACTTCAATATTCTTAAAAATGCCTGAAATGACCATTCCAGTGTCTCTGGATGTCCTATTCTACTTCATCTTTCTCCTGATAAACCTGTTTTTCAAGTATTCTCTATTTGAGATAAAAGCTTTTTCTGTTCATTTTGAATGCAATTATTTTTGTTATTGTTGTTTTATTACTAAGATTTTAACTACTGCTTTGTATTCTTTTTCATTACAAGCATATGTAAACATCTCACTAGCTTGGTTGTTAGCCTAGGGAATGTAACCATCAGTTATAATAGATTTGTGAAGTATAATTCTTTTGTGGGTGGACATTTGCTTACACACTTCATACAATACACTCATTTAATATTCTTGACTATTTAACTTAGTTATTTAGAAACAATAAATGATCCAATTAGCTTTTGTTTGTGACTCTAAATTCAATTTCTGACCAAGGAGAACCATCTGAAATGTGCTTTATTTTTATTGCAAATGAGAGAATGTTGGTGGATTAGCATGAATGTACTACCCTTGGACAAACAGTTTAAAGATAGTGGCCTTTTTATGGTAGGAAATGGCACTATCTTTTTTAAATGTAAAAGGTAGCAACAAAAATCAAAACAAAGTAATTTGTACATTTGGCTCTATTATTTGTAACATTCTGTCATGTGTCTAGTAAACCAAAATAGTGGAAATTATTTTTCATTTCTTTCTTTACCTTTGCTCTGATGTTTTAGTGTAGCAGTTACAAGCCCAGACTCTGTGGCTAACCTGCCAGAGTTCTGACCCTGGTGCCATATGGCACTTAGTAGTTATGTATTCTTGCACAAGTTATTTAATCTTTACTCCAGATTTCTTATTTGTAAAATAAAAAATCAAAATAAAAATCAAAAATAGAAAAGCATACCTTATGAAGTTATAGTGAAGATTAAATAAGATAAACATGTTAAATACTTGGCAGAGAGCATGCATTTATTTAACAGCTCAACCATGGTTATAGTGCTTTCAAACTTGAAAATCTCAGTCCATGGCGACCAGTGAAAATAATCCTTTGGGAAAAGAAAATGTTTCTGAATTTTAGACCCACTTATTTCTATAGATAGATCAGTATTACCAATTACCAGGGAAGTTTTATGGATTACCTTCTAGCACTTATATGATATATAGTTTTCATTTGCTAGCTGGTAAATATTCTCATGGCTGAATGTAAAACATGAATCACATAACAGGTAAATGAATAATCTTCCTTCATTGTCCTCTGTGATAGTGAATTTTATGCCCAGATATCTGGTTAAACATTATTTCTGTGTGTGCCTGTGAGAGTGTTTCCAGAAGTGATTAGTTTGAATTTATAAACAGAGTAAAGCACATTGCCCTCCCCAGTGTGTTGGAGGCCTGAATAGAACAAATATATGAAGAAAGGCATAATTCCTCCTCTCTGCCTGTCTGCTTGAGCTGGAACATAAATCTTCCCCTGCCCTCAGTACTCTTAATTCTCAGGCATTGAGACTTGGACTGGAATCCACACTATTGGCTTTTGGCTTTCAAGCCTTCGAACTAATCCACTTGCTTTCTTGGGTCTCCAGCTTGCAGACAGCAGATTATAGGACTTCTCATCTTTCGTAATTACATGAGCCGATACCTTATAATAAATCTCTTCCTCTCTTTCCCACTTTCTTTTTAGATCTATAGATCTATAGATATATAAAACATATATTTATGTGTGTGTATATATACACATATAAATAGATCTATAGTTATATATATAGATATATAAAAATATATGTATATATATGCACACATATAGACATAGTTATGTATAAAAATGTCTATAGATATATAAAAAGATATTTATATTTATATACACAGATATATTTTATATATAACTAGATATATAAATATATTTGTGTGTATATATATACTTAATCTCTTTAGATCTGTAGATATAGATCTCTCATCTATATCTATAGACATATCTGTATATTAATATATATATTGAGAGAGAGAATGTGTATGGATATATATGTATATATATGTATGTGTGTGTTTACAACTATTTTTTCTGATTCTCTGGAGAAGCTGAATAATATAACCTTATATTTGTTTTGACCATGGCAGGTCAGATGATTAACTGACAGTACTACTAAAGAAATTGTTATGAGAAGAACTTAACAGAAGTTGGTGTAGAACAGTAATTTCACTAACAGTCTCCACTGTATAAAATTTTTCCTTATATTTCCATTTATTTTACTACTGACCAAGTCAGGTGACCGGCTAACCTGATGGTGCTCTGGTTTACTCTGTGCTAGGCACTGTATGTAGCCATTCCTTAACTTTCTCATCCCTATTGTGTAGTCTTTTATTTGTCTTCATCCTTCGATCCGTTATTTTACATTTTTAAATTTTACATAAATTACATTGTTTAACATTATATATATGGGGTGTGTGTGTGTGTGTGTGTGTGTGTGTGTGTGTGTGTATTTTTCTTTAAATTTCTGCTAGGGTTTGAATGTCCCCTCCAAAACTCATGTTGAAATTTAATTGCCAATGTAATGATATTGAGAGATGAGGCCTTTAAGAGGTGATTCTATCATGAGGGGTCTGCCCTCAAGAATGGATTAATGCTATTATCATGGGAGTAGACTTGTGATAAAAGAGTAAGTTCAGTCCCCATTTTCTCTCTGTTTCTCATATACTTCCTTGCCACATGGTATCTTCTGCCATGAGATGACCCTCACCAGATTCCGGCACCATGCTCTTGGACTTCTCAGCCATCAGAACCTTGACTAAATACACTTCTGTTCTTTATAAATTACCCAGTCTGTGATATTCTCTTGTAGCAGCAGAAAAATGGACTAAGACAATTCCCAAAGCAAGCTGAGATGGCACAATGTGTTTAAGCAATGTGGCTTTCGTCAGACATCACATTCTTCCAGATATAATTTTCCAAACGGAAAGATGGCTCAACATTTTCTATTATTATTTTAGATGAAATGTTCTGCAATATGTTGTTGATATTGTACTGAAGTAAATACTGTATGCTCAAGTCTCTCAGGGACCCTCATGAAAATGAGATGCATGTCCCAGGAGGCTATCTCAGAAAAGAGAAATTCTAAGTAAAATAGTATGAATGAATTGCACACATGAATTTACTGCAAGAAAATATTCTTTTGTATAATCCTGGACCTAAAGAAATTTGGCACAGCAGATTGCTGTCATTATATGGCTTTATGTGGTCACACACATATGGCTTAAAAACAGCAATTCATAACTGTTCCTTTTTTGGAACAGTTATAGACTGAAGGTATTATGTTTTATAGTGGTAGAGTATAGTTCATTTGCTACTTATACTCACATTCATTTAGTCTACTACAAACCTCTGTTTATGACTGACAGTTCAGCCTGTTGTTTTTCTTTCTTTTCTTTCCTTCCTTCCTTTCTTACTTTAGGAGGAGTAAGAAAGAGCCACAGGAATCTCAGACTTTACTGTTAAGTGAAGTACAAATTAACTCAAGGATTGAAGTGCAGTTGAAAAAGAGCTAGTGAGCCTGGAAGAGATTTAGACCAAGAAAGAAGATAATTGCTCAAATAGTCTTGTAGCCTTGGGGTGTTTTCTTTAAATTTGGGTGCCTCTTCTGCATAAAGAGTTTTCTTCTGGGCTTGTGCATATTTAATAGTTTTGTTCAGCCGTTTGTCAAAAATAGTTTATTTCTGGGAGGGGGAGGAGAAAAAATAGTTTATTTCTTTTTGATACTTTTAAAAAGTAATCATTATAGGTTTCTTAATGCAGAAAAATGTGTAAAATATTAAAAATATATATAATCCAGGTAACCCTAGTTAACGTTCTTTTTAAAAATACATGATTAGAGCAATAAAATGGCACATGAACGTATAGAATTTTGTTCTCCATTCTCCTAAAGCAAAACACTTTTCAGTTTTTGTAACTGACCAAAGAAAAGGTTTAATATCTAATCTTTTATTATTAGACAAAAGAGATCTTACTTATTCTGTATACACTGTTGTATGCCTTAGCATTTGTTGTTGTTGTGTTGTTTTCTGCTTAACATTATGTTGCAGAGAACTTTCCAAATATTTGCTCTTAGGTAGGTATTTTTTATGATTATTCAGAAAAATTTAAACATGAGAAAGATACAGACTTATTCCTGCAAAAGATTAAGAAAACAGGTTCTGGCTATAATTCTAGTTCATATTTATTATATACCTAATATTCCTTTGAGTAATATATTAATTGAGTCTCAGGCTACAGATGTCAGAAACAAAGTTAAGCTAGTTTAAGATTCAAAAAGTTGAAAGGATAGAAAAAAATTTGATGAAACTGGCACTTCCAAAAAGTTCTTATTTTTTATCACTGCTTCTCTTTGCGTATCCTTTCCATTTTCTTTGAATAGACTGGTTTTCTCAGATCCCTAGATTACATGGTTGAAAATATGGCTGCTATGTGGTTTCCAAGATTATATCTCTCTGTTGAGGAGTCCATTTTAGCCTGAAATTGAAATTTTCAAATTTCTGAGAAGCAGAGTACCCACTATTGAACCAGCTTGGGGCACCCAATATTGAACCAATTAGTTATTGACAGAGGGACATCATCTTATAAAAAAAAGTCTCTGGATGCCACATAGATGGTGAGTAGTAAATATATAATGAGTTGTCTGTTCAGCACTTTTTTTTCCTAGAAAAAAAAACATGTTTACTACATTCACTAACTGAAAGCATAAGCTTCTAGTTGACTTTATGGTTTGCTGTGCACAAACTTGCAGTATTAATTGTGTATTTAGAGGGAACTTAGTACAATATACAAGTGTCTTTATCTCTGAATTACAGTATCTGTATCTCAGTCATATTTCATAATTCTATTTTACTGGCTGTAATTTCCTTTCCCCATTTTTGTCTCTTATAGCCTCATAGAACTTTATTTTACATAATATAAAATTTATTCCTGTTTTTTTCTTTTTTTTCAAAATGATATTTGACTACAGATATGGTTTGTCTCTGTGTCCCCATGCAAATCTCATCTTGAATCGTAATCCCCATGTGTCAGAGGCGGGACCTGGTGGGAGGTGATTGGATTATGGGGTGGTTCCCCCCCATGCTGTTCTTGTAATAGTGAGTGAGTTCTCATGAAATCTGATGGTTTAAAAGTATGACGCTTCTTCCTCGCTTGCTCTCCTGCTGCCATGTAAGACGTGCCTTGCTTCTTCTTTGCTTTTCATGATTGTAAGTTTTGAGGCCACTCACAGTGAAATTGTGAGTCAGTTAAACCTTCTTTCTTCATAAATTACCATGTCTTAGGTAGTTCTTTATAGCAATACAAAAACAGACAAATAGACAAAATTGGTACCAGGAGTTTGGGGCACTTCTAGAAAGATACCTGAAAATGTGGAAGTGACTTGGAACTGGGTAATGGGCTGAAGTTGGAACAGTTCGGAAGGCTCAGAGGAAGACAGGAATATCTGGGAAAGTTTGAACCTTTCTAGAGACATGTTGAATGGTTTTGATCAAAATGCTAATATGATCAAAATAATGATATGGACAATAAAGTCCAGACTGAGTTGGTCTCAGATGGAGAATAGGACCTTACTGTGAACTGGGGCAAAGGTGACTCTTCTTATGCTTTACAAAGAGACTGGCAGCGCTTTGCTCCTGCCCTAGAAACCTGTAGAACATAGAACTTGAGAGAGATGATTTAGGGTATCTGGCAAGAAGATATTTCTAAGCAGCAAAGTATTCAAGATGTGACCTGGCTGTTTCTAAAATTGTATGCTCATTTGTGTTCACAGAGATAGTCTGAAATTGGGAACTTATGTTTAAAAGGGAAGCAAAGTGTAAAGGTTTGGAAAATTTGTAGCCTCACCATGTGATAGAAAATAAAAACCCATTTTCTGGGGAGAAATTCAAGCTACCAGCTGCAGAAATTTGTATAAGTAAGGAGAAGCTGAACATTAATAGCCAAGACAATGGGGAAAGTGTCTCCAGGGCATGTCAGAAATCTTCACGGCAGCCCCTCCCATCACAGGCCTGGAGATCTAGGAGAGAAAAATGGTTTTATGGGCCAAGCCCACAGCCCCACTGCTCTGTGCAGCCTCAGTACATGGCATCCTGCATCCCAGGTGCTCCAGCCCCAGCCATAGTTAAAAGAGGCCGAGGTACAGCTCAGGCCATTACCTCAGAGGATAAAAACCTCAAACCTTGGTGGCTTCCACATGGTGTTGGGCTTGTGAGTACATGGAAGATAAGAGTTGAGCTTTGGGAACCTTTGCCTAGATTTCAAAGGATGTATGGAAATGCCTGGATGCTTTTCTTTGTGGGGGTGGGACCCTCCGAGCTAGATCACCTGGCTCCCTGTTTCAGCCCCCCTTTTTTCAGTTCAATGGGCGACTCTGTCTCCCAGGTGTTCCAGTCGCTGGTTGAAATGGCTCCCAGATTTGTGTGAGCTTTTGTGTGGAGACCTGCTGCGCCGGCTGAAACAGCCATGCTGGAGACTTGTGACGCTTTTCTACCCAGAAGTCTCCTGGTCTGTGGGCAGTAAAAATTCATTTGGAAATACAATGATCACTCACCCTCTCTCTGTGTTCTCTCTGGGAACTGCACTCCAGAGCTGTTGCTTTTCAGCTATCTTGGATCGTCTCTCCAGGGTAGTTTCTTATGGAGCAATAGGTTGCTAATACATTCAGATGTAAAAATTATCAATATATTGCTAAACTTGTTCCATTGATATCTCTCTCTCTCTCTTATTCATTGTTATTTACTTTTATAGATTCTTTGAGGCATAATTTGAAACATGCCATAAAATTCACCTATTTTTACTGTACAATTCAGTAATTCAGTTTTTAGAATTGTGCCATCACCCCCACAGTCCCCCTCTCATTTTGCCAATTTGCAGTCAATCCTTGCTCTAATATCTTAATGCCAGGCAGCCACCAATCTGCTTTCTATAAGTCTGTAGATTTGCCTCTTTTGAACATTTCATGTAAATGAAATCATCCAATATGTAGTCTGCTTAACTGTCTGAATTCGTATAATGTGATGTTTTTGAGGTTCATTCACGTTGTACACATCAGTACTTCATTTCTTTTTATTACTGAATAGTATTCTGTTATACCAATATACTACATTTTGCTTATTTATTCACAAATTAATGGAAAATTGAATTGTTTCCATTGTTGGCTAGTGTATGTAATGCTGCTGTGATTGTCCACCTGTATGTTATATGGACATGTGTTTTCATCTTTCGTGAGTAGATATCAGAAATGAAGTTGCTGGGTTGTATGTTAATTTTGTACTTTTTAAGAAACTACCAAGCTGTTTTCAAACATGACTGTACCATTTTAAGTTTCCACCTGCAGTGGATAAGTGTTCCACTTTCTCCCATTCTCTTCACTACTTGTTATTGTCTATCTTTTTGATTATAGACATTCTAGTGAGTTTTTATTGGTATCTCATTGTGGTTTTAATTTTCATTTCCCAATGACTAAAGACACTGAGCATCTTTTTATATACTTATTGGCCATTCATCTGTATTTTTCAGTGAAGTATCTAGTGAAATCTTTTGCCCATTTTTTGTGATTTATATTCTTATTATCTAGTTGTTAGAAATTTTAATATACAGTTTAATATGTAATTTTATAATTTCAATACTTTAAATATTTAATATTTAATTTTTAATATATTCTGTGCAATAAAACGTTTTTTCAGATGTATGATTTGCAAATTGTTTCTCTCACTTCGTGGCTTATCTTTTCATTTTCTTGATGGTGCTTTTTGAAGTGCAGAATTTTAGAATTTTGTGAAGTCTGATTTGCTGTGTTTTTCTCTTATGGTTCGTGCTTTTTGTGTTTCTAAGCCAGGACTACTAATATTTTATAGTTTTAAATATTTTATAGTTTTAGCTGTTACCTTTAGGTCTATCATTTGTTTCATTTATATACCCACTTACTTTCCTCCTTCTATTATTATTTTGAAGCAAATCCCAGGTCTTATATTTCATTTGCAAGTATTGCAGCATCTATCTCTAAGTGATAAGATATCCTTTTTTTAACATAGTAATTACACCATAATCACACATTAAAACAGTTGACAATAATCTCTTCATTACATATCCAGTCGTTGTTTGAATTTTAAATTGTTTTATAAATATCTTACTTTTTTTTGTTTTTACAATTTTTTTGTTTGAGTCAAGATCCAAAGAAGTTTTATGTATTGCAATTGGTTAATATGTCTTTTAAGTCTTTTGTAATCTATGTCTTTTTCTTTCTCTTTCCTTCTTTCTAACATCCTTTTTGAATAAAATAGGTTACTTGTCCAGTAGAGTTTCTGACAGACTGTTGAAATCTTCGCTGTGCAGGGCAATGTGTTGCTTTGTTGTAACTTGGTAGTTGCATCTAAAGCTCTGCTGTCTACTATGGTGTTATATAAATTTAAACTCTAATTTATTAAAATTAAATAACATTTAAATATTAATTCCTCAGTCTCACTAGCCATATTTCAAATGTTCAGTAGTCACATGTGGCTAATAGTTATCTTGTTACATAGCCCAGATAGAGCATTTCTATCATTACAAAAACGCTGTTGGACAGCACAGATCTGGAAGTTTGATCAGATTCAGGTTTGATTTTTTTTTTTTTTTAAGAATTCCATTCATATGGTTGTATGTACTACCATCAGGAAACATATACTATTTATATTTCTGATTATCTTTTTTTGTAATGGTGGTATTACGATTCTGTCATTCCTGCTTCATTTATTACCTGGAATATTCCATAAAGAGAGATGCTTTTCTTATTATTTGGTTACTCAGTGGTTACTCAAAGTAAGTTTGCATAAGAAAGACAGGATAAATTCTTAATTATTTTCTTCTCTGAAAATTATGTTTTTAAAGACTATATCCAACCTTAAATATAAGATGGCTTAATTTCTGTTACTAAATTAAGTTAGTGGAATTCTTAAATATTAGTATGCTTTATGTGAAATATAATTGAGCTTGTTTTAAACAGCAAACATTTTATTCATGGATAAAAATATTTAACAACTATGTTTTAAAGGCCATCCTGTGTAAAATTCCACAAATGTATTTCCTATTTATATACTTGGTATGGAATAGAAACATACATAACCTTAAGATTTAATTGTGAGTGTTCATACTTCATCACTGAATGAGAGCAAACATTAATTTATTAAATCCAGAAAGCTTGTTTATGCCAAATTCAGTTTGGAAAGTCATCATCAGGTCTCTAATGGAAGTCATCCTTAAATAGGATTTTCTTAAAAAATTGTATGTAGGCTACTGTTTTATAAATATTTGAGCCTGTAAAGTGAGAAACCAGAAAATACTTACATATTTGGTTGTAAATAATCATCTAGCTACTGTTAGAATTTTTATTTAATTATTGTGGTTATAAAGTTTTCTTGTGCCTTGAACCCATCCCAGGGGAAAAATTAGATTATTACTATAAAATAAGAAAGTTGTTCAAGATAAACTTTTACCTTGTTTCAAAGCTTAATACTGATTTACTTCAGTTAATGCATGCCAAAATAAATTTTATTATTACAGTACTTTTAAATTAAATTAAATTTTTTTATTTTTTTGAGGCAGAGTCTCACACTGTTGCCCAGGCTGTAGTGCAGTGGTGACATCTTGGCTCACTGCAGTCTGTGCCTCCTGAGTTCAAGCAATTCTCCTGCCTCAGCCTCCAGAGTAGCTGGGACTACAGGTGTGCACCACCACGCCCAGCTAATTTTTTTGTATTTTTAGTAGGGACAGGGTTTCACCCTATTGGCCGGATGGTCTCAATCTCCTGACCTCGTGATCCACCTGCCTTCACCTCCCAAAGTGCTACAGTAATTTTTTTTTTAAAAAGCATAATGTTTTCACTATTCAAGAAGATACACTTAAAAACATAGTAAATTATAATTGTAATTCAATAATAAATATATTTCTAAATAGATGACTTACCTTCTTGTTTTCTTTTTAGTTAACCTAGATAATGGGACCTAGGATTGTAATAATACAGTCCAACCGAAATGCTTTTGATGTTCATTTCAATTTGAAGTATGTATAAATCACTGTGCTTTTTATTTAAATATTATGCAGCCATCAAAAACGATGAGTTCGCATCCTTTGTAGGGACATGGATGAACCTGGAAACCATCATTCTCAGCAAACTGACACAAGAACAGAAAATCAAACACCGCATATTCTCACTCATAGGCAGGTGTTGAACAGTGAGAACACATGGACACAGGGAGGGAAGCATCTCACACTGGGGTCTGTCGGGGGAAAAAGGGGAGGGACAGCGGGGGGTGGGGAGTTGGGGAGGGATAGCATGGGGAGAAATACCAGATATAGGTGATGAGGAGGAAGGCAGAAAATCACACTGCCATGTGTGT